>QLPI01009543.1:0-11514 GCA_003314275.1 Chroogomphus rutilus
GTGGCAGGTAAGTGCAATACCTGTTGTGGGTTGTGGGTAAAAACAATACCTGTTAAACCCACGGGTAAGAACAATACCTGTTGTAGGTCACGGGTAAATGCAATACCCGTTGAACCCGCGGGTACCCATACCCGTACCCGCAATAACCCGCTACCCGTTGCTAAGGGTATGGGTATTCTCGGGTACAGGTACGGGTAGGCACAAAATACCCGAGGGTTACCCATGCCAATCACTAGGACTATTTGCCAGTATGAATATTGACTTAATTCTGCATCGTAGTTTCCGATTCAGTTCCAGTAAACTTTCCAAATTTCTGAAATTAGGGACAGACAATCGAGGAGGGTGCAACACATAAGTTGAAGCCAAGTCCCTGCAACCTCGAACCACTCGAGCTACCTAATACTGTGAACAGTCCTGGACCCCCCGGCACTTCCCGTCTTTCTGCCCCTTTCCGATTCCATCCGTGAACCCATGATCTCTAGTCCCTCCACCTCCAGAGTATGAACTCCCTCTCAGAAACCATTCGGAACCTCCGGAAACCCTTCCGGAAGTATCTAGCTAAGCACCCGACATGCGGATTTGACACCTGGGATTCCTGGAAATTTCCATCCCCTTGTTCTTTCTTTGTTCAATGCCTCCTTGTATTTCCCTGCCCTTGTTCTTTGTCTGGACATTTAGAATACAAGGAAACTTTACATGTGTATAAACCTCCAGTTGACTAGACTGTTTGCTAGTTCAAATATTGACTTAGGTTCACTTGTACTCACATTCTCTACTTTCTAAAATTAAGGACAGATAATCAAAGAGGGTGCAACACATAAGTTGTACCCATGTTTTGGAACTGTAAAAGAGGTAACCCGATAACTGTGACAAAACTTTGGTATGAAGAAAGCCTAATCAAGTTCTCTGACAAGATGATAGCAGGTTAATGCCTGTCTGGGTTGATGTCTAAAAGAATTGTTTAGAGAGGGCCTTGGCAGGTACCTTGTCAATTACATGTAGGAATAATAGTTTATGTGTATGAACTATTATTCTACCCTTGCCTAGGATTATTTCCATGGATGTTCTATAAATCTGATTTAGTTCTTTTCCTGTATTTTTGCATACCTTATGGTTTTAACTGAGAAACCTTCCACTTCGGTAGAAGGGTTTGAGATTTACTCTTTAGAATAAACCTCTGTTAACAAGTCTTTGAACCTGTTGATTTGGCACTGGTCTTTGGACCATCGTACCTAAGGGTGCTTGCTGTATGAGATAATCCTGCAGATTATGGGTGAAAGTAAGATTGATTAAAGTTATTTTATGCTATAGAACTAGTCTCTATATATACTAATTCTAAGCTGATTATGTAACTCCCTAATAAGGCAAGACCTTCTGGAAATTAGTGGAGTGTTATGGAAAGGGATAGAAGGTCCTAGAATCCCCTGAAAGTCACAGTGTCACCCTTGTAGTCACTAATAATGAAAAGAAACAAATATTACCACAGCTTGTAGTCTTATGACCAGTCAAGTCACAAAATATTATTAGTAATTGAGCCATGCTTCTGGGCTGACCTTTAGGTAATATCTATTATATAAGCCCAGGAATTTGTTGTACAAATTGGTCTGAGAACTTGACCCAGGAATTTTGGTGCCATTTTCCATGTATTAAGTAATTGACATCCAATTGTGGTTCCTTGTGGGTCCAAATAGAAATAGACGAAAAAGATATATTTTTGAGGATTTTTCTTGGACTTGAGGGTTTTATTATTTAAGAGTTAATTACCCTGAGTAATTCACTCTTAAATGGCCAGCCAAAAGTTGTTATTTTTTTTTGGTAGTCAATTCAAGACTGGTTTGTTGAATAATTTTCTGAGTAAGAGAGGTTAAACATATGGCCACCTTTGGCTTTTAGCACAGCCTCAATCTTTCTACATTGCCAGATGCTCAAAACCAACCTCTGCCACAGGCCCTATGTGGATTTGTTTCTGCCTCTGCAAATCCAATCTGATTTGAGTAAAAAAAAATAGTGCAATCACTTCCTTTTGAGCATATCTTGATACCCATCTGAGCAGATTTTATTAATTCTAAATTTTTGTAAAAAATGTCATCCCAAAGTCTGGAATTCCATACTACTGACACAGCCACTTGCCATATTAGGTATGATATAGGCACCAGGACAGGAACTGGTATGATATACAAAGATACTTGAATCTACTGAGGGTTATCCATGATAGCAAGATTCATTATAATTCCCACATCAATCTTGCAATGTGATTGATATTTTTTGATAGCATACTTGGCCTGTTTCACATTCCTCATACAAAAATAAATAGTAAGCTACCTTGCAAAATATTGATATGATAATATTAAACCTATAGGCATCCTTATACCTCCATGACTTGTGGCAAAATGCCCAAATAATGTTTGTAAGACATGAGTCCAGTAACTTAGGCAAGTGCTGTTTTGCCATCAGGAAAGTAGCATCTACAAGAGCTCAAAGGCCTGGATTTATTGTGTATTACTACAAAATAGTAATTATGAAAGTAGCTCATGTATTTTTACACATCCCTAATACATCTCAATCAGGTTTAACTTACTATAAAACTTAGGCAAAAAGTAATACTTATGTCCTACAACTTTAATAACAATTTGGAAGTGAGGTTTTTCTGCTAAAAAATTGGTTTGATAGGAAAGAACCTGTTGATTCTGAAGGGTTCTGTAAGCTTCTGAAGGATTCTGCAGGGGGTTGGATGTTCCATAGGTGACAAAGGGTCGAAGGTCAAGGGGTTGGATTGTCATAAAGGGTGGAATGATAGATAGCATACAATGAAGTGCCAGGACTTAGGCTGGCAGTTGACTTGTGAGGAAGGCTTGGACAACTAGTCATTACAGGTGTTGACAGTCAGAGGGACTTGGTTTCAACTGATGTGTTGTGCCCTCCTCGATCATCTGTCTCTAATTTCTAAAAGTCAGAGAATCCAAATACAGACACTAAGTCAGAATTAGGCCAGAAACTAAGTCAGAAACTCAAGATGCAAATTCAGTTGATATTTGAACTAGCAAACAGTCCAGTCAACTGGGGGTTTATATACATCTGTAGGCTACCTTGTACTTTCTACTATGATCCATGGCCTATAAAAGGGGTGGGTTCTTCTCCTTAGGGAGTCCTCCTTTTTCTCCAATGTTGAGTGTTGAACAATACCTCAAAGTGGAATACATGGAAAAGATCTGGGCCTTCAAAGTGGAATACTCAGAAAAGATCTGGGCCTTTGAAGTGGAGTTTGTGGAGTGATTACAGTAGATGAAGGAAGAAGGGGAGAAGAAGAGGGAAGAGGCTTGGAAAGTGGAAGAGGAGTGGAAGATGGCAGAGGAGTTGAAAATGGTGGAAGAGCAGAGGAAGGAGAAGGAGCAGACAGTGGATGAGGAGAGGGTAGTGGAGGAATGGAGAAAGGAGGAGGAGTGGAAGGCAGAGGAAGTATGGAAGGTGGATGAAGAGAGGAAGGCTGAGGAGGAGAGGATAGCAGAAGAGCAGAGAAAAAAAGAGGAAGGGCAGGTAGCCGAGGAGGAGAGGGTTGTTTTGAAGCATATGCTCCTGGAAGAGCTCTGAAAATGGAGGAGCAGCAGAATGAGAAAGAGGAGTAGCAGCATTGGGAGGATGCTACTGCCCAAGCAATTGTTGAGGATAGAAATATCCACCGAAAAACTACCAGTGAAGGTGGTAGTCCTGCATTATCGAGCAGTGTTTCATTCACTTTGGATGTGGATTCCCTACTAGCTTGCGAGATTCTCACAGCTACTAAAACCATTTCTTCATTGAACTTGCTAGTAGCAGGGCCCAGTACCTCTATATGGAAGGTGGAGAAAAAAATGCTATCCCTGTAGGAAAGAGAAGGAGGGTATTTCCCAGGCTCAGAAGTCTTTCAAAAACCTTCTTGGGCACAAGGCTCAGGCTGCCAGGAAGAAGGTGGGCCTTGGGCCCACTGAGTCTAGTCATTGGGAGCTGACTCAGTGTTAAACCCGCATGTTGGCACTTAGCTAGAGACTTCCGGAAGGGTTTCCAGAGGGTTCTGAATGGTTTCCGAAGGGGGGTTTGTACTCCGGGGATGGAGGGGCTAAGGGTCGCAGATTCGGGATTGGAATCGGAATGGGGACAGAAAGACGGGAAGCGCCGGGGGTCTTGGAACTGTTCACGGTATAGGGTGGTACGAGTGGTTTGAGGTCGCAGGGACTTGGCTTCAACTCATGTGTTACACCCTCCTCGATCGTCTGTCCATAATTTCAGAAAGTTGGAAAGTTTACCGGAACTTAATCGGAAACTACGACGCAGAATTAAGTCGATATTTGTACTGGTGAATAGTCCAGTCAACTGGTGACTTATATACATGTATCTAGCCTTGTACTATCTTTTACTAAGTAAAGACAAGGGGGGGAAGAGAGTACAAGGGGCAATATAAAACGAAGAACAAAGGAGTGAGGTACGCGATGATCCTGCGCGTCGTCTATCAAAGGAGCGGAACCTTGACTTTGGAATCTTCGGAGGTTCGGAAACACGGAACCTCAGAATGATGCATTGGAATGTCAGAAATCGGTTATTCAGACTTTGAGTGATCGGAAAGGTCCCGGAAATGGTGCGGGTGGCTGTGGGGTTTAATGTGAGTTTATTTGGCGGCATGGGCCATAACACTCAGCAACAACCTGCTCTATATTATCAGGCTACTGACCAGGGGATTTCTCCACATCACCAGAGAAAAGGATTTGTGATTTTGTCACAAGCAGGGATTTTATTGTGTCTGGACTTTCCTAGTAAAATCCTGCTTGCCTTGCCAAAACTGTAAGATAAGGTGCATAATCGACCACATGTCAGTTGTCAGGGGTGCTCCTCAAAAAAAGCAGGTGAGTGAGGAGATAGAGGTACCCAAGGCATCTTCAACAAAGAAGACAAAGTTAGAGGTAGCAGTTCCCTCCCTCAAGAAAGTTGGGTATGAAAAGATGGTGGCTGTATTGGAGGAGATCTGAGACTGTCTGGTATGACTTGAAGGTCATCATACTCAAATCATTGACGCTATCAATAACCTTGGGGATGAACCAAAGCAAGGCTTAGATGCCTCAGAAATGCAGAATGCCATACTAATGGACAGTCAGGAGTTTTGGGGTCATGGGAGGGTCTGTGTAAGGGCAACCCTCTTACAGCCCCGAGGTATATCTCGGAGGCGAGCTAAGCAGGGGGAATCCAAAGGTTTTAATTATAACTACTTAAATACATATGGGGACCTCACCTAAGCAGGGGGAATCCAAAGAGGAAAGTCTAAGGATCCCGCTGCTGGTGAACCCCTTTTATACTCTTTATGTAAGTGGTCTGTGCACTAGCTTACAAATCAATACATCGGAGTCTGTAGAGCCAACATGTTTAAGATCTCTCCTATTCCCGTTCGGCAGTCCCTTTGGACTTGGGTATCTTAGCCTCGGAGTTGATCGGAGTTTAAAATAGGACATCGGAGTTGGATCGGACTTTAGAGAGGGTCGTCCCCTGACATCACCCCCCCTTATAGAGTGCTGCGTTCTCGTGGCACGGAATGATAAGGATTCAAGGCCGTTGTTTGGATCCTCCGAGGTGCTCCCGGATGTTGCAGGTAGAACTCTTGTATTTTAGTGGGTGCATTCATGTCCTCTTCCTTTACCCATGTATTCTCCTCATATCCATATCCCTGCCATTTGACTAAGAAGTAGAGTCCTCCTCGCATTAGGCGACTGTCCAGCACCCTCTCTACTTCGTAATGCTCCTCTCCTTCTACCAACTCCGGCGGCGGTGGTGGTTCAGAGCTCCGACCTGGGATCGGATCCTCCGGGGCCAGAAGGAGTTTGATCACATTGAAGACGGGGTGAAGCCGAGATAAGGATTGCGGAAGTCGGAGTTTGTAGGCATGTTTCCCCACTTTCTGTTGAATGGTATAAGGTCCCAAATATTGGTGGCTCAACTTCTGCAAGGGTCGCTTTGTTCGGATGTCCGAGGCATCTAGGTATACTCGATCGCCTTCTCGGAACTCCGGTGCTGGGGTTTGGCGTCGGTTGTAATATCGTGCCATATCGTCTTTTGCTTTTGCCAGTGCTGACCTTGCCTCTTCTAGCGATTGTTCCATTCGGTCTTTGAACTCATTTACTGTTTCCGTTCGTGATTTCGGCTGTTGCGGTTCAAAGCCCATCCGTGGGTGTCGCCCTGTGTCTAACATAAAAGGAGTTTGCTGCGTGGCTGAATGTACGTGATTATTGTACTGGAATTCTGCCATCGGTAGGAGTTCGTCTGTCAAGTCCACGTACCGAGACCCATCCGCCGGCAGTGCCGACCGAGCAATCATCCTATATCCACGACCAAGTGCCCGCGTCGCATGCATAACACTTGGTGCGCCGGTCCCGGCTCGGCACATCCGCCATCCACACTCCTCGGTCCGTTTCACCTCGGGACTTCCTGTCCTTGTATTATCCTCGGACACGACCCCATTGTTTTATACTTGGCCACTCCTTATTGTCCCAAGTCACGATTCTATTATCCTGTCTTTTATTGTTCTAACCCCGCTTTGCATTCCTTGTTCTAATTTTATTCGTTGTGGACAATAACCACATGCTCTGCATACCTTATTGTCCCACATTCCTTATTCCACATGTCGCTTCTTAACCTATATAAGTAGGACATGCATGTACATATTTCCTCATTCTGGGTATCGACTAGGCTTAGGCCCTTCTACCTTCTTCTCTTCTGTTAAGTCCTCGACTCGAGCCGGCATCATCAGCATCCCCTCGAGTACCTGTCTGTGGCAAATACAGTGGCACGCACGGCAAGTAGGGCGCAATGCATGAGCACGTTGAAGCCAACGCCACTACTCTTGGCCTGCAGGACTTGGCCATAGTCCGCCCGACCTTCTCGCCAATGCCTCTTGGCAGTACCGAAGTCCGTCAGTATCCGACGCTTGACATTGTCCCAATCATCCTGTCGCTCATTGATAAAGACTCGGAGATACTGTTCTAACTCTTGGTTGACACGTTCCATCTGGCCATCTCCTTGTGGATGATAGGCTGTTGTTGCTGCAAGCTTGATTCCCAGGAGTCGGTAGAGTTCACGGGTGAACTCCGAGATGAACTGAGGTCCTCGGTCTGAGACAACTTGCTTCGGAAGTCCATGCAGTTTCCACACGTGTGTTAGATAGAGTCGTGCGGCTCCCAATGCTGTGATGGTGGTGTTTGTGGGGATGAAGTGGGCTCTTTTGCTCACCGAGTCGACCACATTCATGACTGCATCGTGTCCATGGGCATCCGGTAGCTCCACTATGAAATCCACACTGATAGTGTCCCACCGAGTTTCAGGGATGGGGAGTGGTTCCAGCTCTCCTATCGGGCGTTATCTCCGGATTTTGGTCCGTATGCAAGAGTCGCAAGTTTTTACATACTGTCCTATATATCGTGACATCTGGGGCCACCAGTAGTTCCTGGAGATCAGCTCTAGTGTTTTCCATCTACCCGCATGTCCGGCTATTCGTGTGTCATGGTGCTGAGACACGATGCATCTCCGAAGGTCCGGATCGTTTGGGACATAGATTCTCCCTCGGAACTGTAGGAGACCGTCTCGTTCCGTCCATTCGGCAGATCGTACGGATTTGTCATGCCCTCGTCGGAGTTCTATGATAGCTTTGGCGATCGGATCTTCTATGTCCGAGGTCCGAAGCTTCGATCGTATATCCAGCAGAATATCTTTTTCTTCTCCGATCGCTACAACACCCTCTAGGGCTCGGATTGTGAACAGTTCCGGTCGGAGGAGGATCACATCCTCGTTATCCTCTGATCCTAACCCGTGGTCCGATCTTCTTGAGAGTGCATCTGCCTTGCCCATACTTTTCCCTGGTCGGTGATGGAGTGTAAAGTCAAAACGAGACAGGAAGAGGGACCACCGAGTGTCACGACCACACATCGTGCTTTGACTTACTTGGCAGTACCGACCAACCGACCAACCGACCCCACTCACATCATCCCATGGCGTACGGTTTCGGTTCGGTACACCCGGTTTATCACCTGGTTCATTATCCTTTTCCCCAACCCCTATTCTTCATCATCCCTACGCTCCTTCTCTTTTCCCCATCACTCGTTTACCCACGGGATGTTTATTATTCCCTGCCACTCACTCGCGGCCCTATTGTTTTATTCTCGGCCATTCCTTATTGTTCTAATTCTTTCCCACACTCTCACCACTTATATTTCATTGTCTTACTCCCTCATTATTCTATTCTAATCGTTGTGGACTATACCTCCACATGGTCTTCATACCTTATTCTTTTTTCCATGTCTTATGCCACCCTTATTCCACATTCCGCCTCTCAGCCTATATAAGTAGTGGATACGTGTACATAGTTCCTCAGTCTGAGTATCAACTAGGCTTACACCTCCCTACTCTCCTCCTTCTGTTCAGAAGTCCTTACTCAGGCCGACATCCTTGGCACTTGCCTGAGTATCTGTTCTCGTTACAAGTTAGTGGCACACACAGGAGGCAGGGCGCAACGCACGAGTACGTTGAAGCCAAGCCACCCTGACCGGCCTGCAGGACTTGGCCGGTTCCGACAGTACCATCGGTAGTACCGAGGCCTGACACCGAGCTTGTCTTCGGTTCAGCTTTTTTGAAGTTTGGAAGTATTCCATATTTTTGTGGTCTGTCCAGACCTCAAACTGGAGTTGCATGCCCTCTAGGAAGTGCCGCCATTCCTCCAAAGCTCGGATGATGGCCAACATTTCTTTGTCATGGATTTCATAGTTCCTTTCTACCGGACTCAGGCTTTTGGAGAAGAAGGCGATTGGGTGCCACATTCCATCTTCTGGTGATTGTTGCGAGATGGTGGCTCCTGTGGCAAAGTCCGAGGCATCTGCTTCGACTCTGTACGCCCGGGAGTCATCTGGGAACATCAGTATTGGTGCCGAGGTGATAAGTTCTTTAATCTTTTGGAGTGCCGTCTCCTCTTCCCCTCCCCACCTCCACAGTTCCCCTTTCTTTGTGAGATTGAAGAGTGGCCGAGCATGAAGGGAGAAGTCCTTGATGAAGCATCGGTAGAAGTTGGCAAATCTGAGGAACGACTGGACTTCCTTTCGATTCTTCAGAGTTGGCCATTCCGTTACCCCTCGGACCTTGACAGGGTCCATTTCTACCTTTCCTTCTGAGATGATGAGCCCCAAATACTCGATCTGTGTTCTTTCGAATTCGCACTTTTCCTTCCGAAGATAGAGTTTCTGTTCTCGGAGTCATTCCAACACCTGTCATGTGATTTTTCTGTGTTCGGTCAGGGTCCGAGAATAGAAGAGGATGTTGTCAATGTATACGCAGACGAGTCCTGCTAATATGAGGTCTTGAAAGATATCGTTCATCATGGTTTGAAAAGTGGCCGGACTGTTGGTAAGTCCGAAGAACATCACCAATGGTTCAAACAGTCCTCGGTTTGTCCGAAAGGCAGCCTTCCACTCGTCTCCCTCCTTGATTCGGACATTGTTGTATCCCCATCGGACATCTAGCTTCGTGAAGTACTTAGCTCCTTTGAGCTGATTGACCAGCTCTGGAATGAGGGGGAGTGGGTACCGATTTTTCACTGTCATCGCGTTCAGTTTTCGGTAGTCTTGGATGAGCCGGAGGGATCCTTCTTTTTTTTTGATGAAGAAGACCGGGGATGCCATCGGCGATTTGGAAGGTCGGATGCGCCCAGTTCGAAGGTTCTCCTGAATGAAGGTGTCTAGTTCAGTTTGTTCTAACGGGGACATGGGGTACACTTTGCAGTTCACTGGACTGGCCCCCAGCTCCAGTTCAATGGCATGATCCCAGATCTTTCGCTCCGGGAGTTCATCAAAGGATTCCTTGGCGAAGACACTTTCGAAATCTTTGAGGTACTCTGGGATCTCCACCTCCGTTCGGATATTTTTGTAGTGGGCCTCTGCTAATCTCTGAGAGGTGGTTTGGGTGACTCGGATGTCTTCTCCTTCTGATGGGAGCATTACGTACATCACTCTGTCTCCAGGTTCTAGATCATCCAATGGGTCCCCCTCCTCATCACTCTTTTCATCTGTCTCTACACCTTCCTCTTCTGAGTCTCCTTCCTCCAGGAGCTTCGGAAATGGGCCACTTCGACATACTCGGATCTGTTTTCTCAGCTCCTGCTCCTTCTTGCGCTCATCTCGTACCTCTGCTCGGCAGGCATGACACTTCTCCGGACATCGGCTCATGCTGACTCTCCGAGTTTGCCAGTCAATCTCGGGGTTGTGTTCTTCCAGCCAGGTGAAGCCCAGGATAAGGTCTTGTTTCCCCAGGTTGGTGACTGCAAAGGTGGTACGCTCCGTGTGTCCATCTACTCGGAGGATCACATCGACGACTTCTCTGATGGCTCCAGCTTCGTTCGGTGATCCGTCCACGTTGTAGACTGGGATGGCCCTTTGCAGCTTCTGAGTAGTGAGGCAATGTCGTTCTACATATCCTCGGTCCATGAACTGTCCTGTGGCCCCGCAGTCTACGAGAGCGGGTCCAGACTTGATTTCTGCCGTATCCGTCGTTTGAATTTCTACTTTGATGACCAGAGATTTCGGACTTGGGGTGGTGGCAACCACATATTTTTTTGGAAGTCATTTCTCCCATTTTCGGAGTTTTGTCCGAGATTGTTTCGGTGGAATCTCTGATGTTTGTGCATCTTTAGATGGTTGTTCTTTGGGGAGGGGACATGCAGAGATCATGTCGCTCTCCTCTTTCAAACACGAGAATCTATTATGTACAGGCAGCGGGGGTGCATATTTCACCCACTGCCGAGTCCAAAATCCTCTCCTTCCTTTTCTTCTTCTGGCCCTTCGACCTCCTCCGAGTTTCTCGTTACTTCCGATCTTTCTGCCAGGTTTAGAAGTTCTGGTAGCAACTCCAGTTTTTCTTCTACGCTCATTGTTCGGATATCGAAGGATAATGGGCAGTCCCGTACGTAGTGGCCAGGCTTCCTGCACCGGTGACAAACTCCGATGATGGTCTCTTTTGCTCGGGCTCGATCTACCTCCATTGGGGTTGGAGCTTCTTTTGGCGCATTCGGTGGTGGCATGGGAGTCCGTCGGGGTATTTCTGGGAAACGAGGGGATAATACTGGCATCCTCGGAACTCCCGGAACTAATCTGGGAGGCACGCCGTTTGATCGGACGGAGGTCCGAAGTTGGCTACGATGTGCCTCTGTAAATGCTTCATTGGCTTCTTGGTCCCATACAACCCTTCGTGCCGCTTCATACCATCCTTCGGGGTCGTCAAAACTCGGAGTTCCACTCTCTAGGAGTGCAACCTTCGTCTGTATTCCTGGTTCGAGGCCTCGGCGGAACTTGATTACGATCATCTTGTCATCGTGGTATTCTACAAGATCCACCAGCTCTGCAAACCGGTCAATGTATTCTTCTACGGAGTCTTTGCCTTGGTACCAGCCCATCCCTTTTAGTCGTGTGAGGGCGGAGAGTTGTTCATTCTTCGGACAGAAGTTTCGTATAAAGTCCGACT
>QLPI01009556.1:0-11337 GCA_003314275.1 Chroogomphus rutilus
TGTGGGACAGTATGTGAAAACCTGTGACTCATGCATATGGACCAAAATCTGGAGGCAGCCTCTGATGGGAGAATTAGAACCACTCCCCATCCCCAAAGATCGATGGGACATTATCAGCGTGGACTTCATAGTTGAACTGCCAGATGCCCATGGACACGATGCAGTCATGAACATAGTCGACTCAGTGAGCAAAAGGGCACACTTCCTCCCTACCAACACTACTATCACAGCATTAGGAGCCGCACGACTCTATTTGACACACGTATGGAAATTACATGGACTTCCAAAACAAGTGGTCTTGGACCGAGGTCCTCAGTTCGTCTCGGAGTTCACCCACGAACTCTATCGACTCCTGGGTATCAAGCTTGCAGCAAAGGAGATGGACAGACGGAACGTGTCAACCAAGAGTTAGAGCAATACCTCCGAGTCTTTGTCAACGAACGACAGGATGACTGGGACGAGCTCTTACCAATGGCCAAATTCCAGTACAATAACCATGTACACTCTGCCACGCAACAAACTCCCTTCATGTTAGACACGGGACGACACCCGCAGATGGGCTTTGAACCACAACAGCCAAGGTCACAAACGGAGACGGTAAATGAGTTCAAAGAGTGAATGGAGCAATCACTAGAGGAAGCAAAGTCGGCACTGGCAAAAGCAAAAAACGATATGGCATGATATTACAACCAATGCCGAACTCCAGCACCAGAGTACCAAGCAGGAGACCGAGTGTACCTGGATGCCTCGGACATCCGAACAAAGCAACCCTCGCAGAAACTGAGCCACCGATACTTAGGACCTTACACCATTCAACAAAAAGTAGGTAGACATGCCTATAGACTCCGACTCTCACAGTCCCTATCTCGTCTCCACTCTGTCTTCAATGTGGTCAAACTCCTTCCAGCCCCCGAAGATCCGATCCAAGGGCGGAAGTCCGAACCACCTCCACCACCAGAACTAATAGAAGGAGAGGAACATTATGAGGTAGAAAAAGTGTTGGATAGTCACTTGATGCGAGGAGGGCTCTACTTCTTAGTCAAATGGCAGGGGTATGGATATGAGGAAAATACATGGGTGAAGGAAGAGGACATGAATGCGCCCACTAAAATTCAAGAGTTCTACCTACAACACCCAGGAGCACCTCGGAGAATCCGAACAATGGCCTTCGAATCCCTATTATTCCGTGCCATGAGGACGCAGCACTCTAGAAGGGGGGGTGATGTCAGGGGACAACCTTCTCCAAAGTCTGATCCAAGTCCGAAGTACCATTTCAAACTCCGATCAACTCCGAGGCTAAAACATCCAGAAACCATCGAGTGGAGACGGGAACAACCTTGAAGCATGATGACTAGAAACCCGGAGTGAACGTCCGAGCCTCGGACTTAGTACCAGGAAGTTGGCTCTACAAACTCCGATGTATTGATTTATAACTAGTGCACAGACCACCCACATAAAGGGTATAAAAGGGGCTCACCAGCAGCGGGATCCTTAGACTTTCCTCTTTGGATTCCCCCTGCTTAGGTGAGGACTCCATATGTATTTAGGCAGTAGTAAAACAATTAAAACCTTTGGATTCCCCCTGCTTAGCTTGCCTCTGAGATACACCTCGGGGCTGTAAGAGGGTTGCCCTTACAGCTGGCCCCTATAAGGTAGAAGATTGTCATGGTCACAGCGTAAAAATTTTCATTGTCTAAAAAAAATTTTGAAAAAAAATTGTATTCTGCTATAGAAGATGGCAATTTTTTTGGAAAAAATGATTGTGCTACACTATACAATATGAGCCTTGTCCAACTCAGATAGAATAGTATCTGGCATGTTGCCAGATCCTTGTGCAAAATGGTGGATATGATACTTGAGTCACATGACCTTAGTGGAATCCTTATGTCATCTACCTTATCTGTGGGAATGTCTTTCTATATATGGAATATTTCCTTATATGGGTGCTTATGTCAGCACAAAATTTTGTGACCAAAAAATTTTTTACATTGTCAGACTGCTTAAAAATGTGATTATGAATTTTGAGAAGATGTTTGAAAGTTTGGATATACTACATTTGCAATAGTGATTTTTTTTCAAAAAGTAAAACCAAGTCCATGTACATGTCAGGCTCCGGGAATGCCGAGGTGTCGGATGGGAATGGCCAAGTCCTGCAGGCCGGGAGTAGTGGCATGGCTTCAACATGCTCATGCGTTGCGCCCTACTTCCCATGCATGCCACCAATTTAGGACAGAGGGATACCTGGGAGGGTGCTGAGAGTGTCAGCCCAGGTAAAGGACTTTAGACAGGAGAAGGGAGGACAAGAAGGCATAAACCTAGTTGATTTCCAGAACAAAGAACCATCTACATACATTGGCTACTTATATAGGCTAATAAGTGAGATGTGGAACAGAGTGGCACAAGGAATGGAGAACAATAAGGTATGAAGAATCATGTGGAGGTATTGTCTACAATGATCAAGAATAGAACAAGGAATGTGGATGATAATAGAACAATGAAGTATGACCAAGAACAAAAGAGTGAGTGAGAATAGAACAATAGAGAGTGGCCGAACATAAAACAATAGGGCCACTGCCGAGTGACAACAAAGAGTGAATGTCCCGAAGGTAAGCAGGCAAGGGGAAGGACAGGGAATAAAAGAATAATAAAGAATAGGAGGGTGGGATAGGGATAATGAACCAAATGATGGACTGAATGTACCGAGCCGAGGCCAGACACTGGTGAGGGATGATATGGGTAAGGGTCAGTTGGTCGGTACTGCCGAGTAAATCAGAGCATGGTATCGTGGACTTGACAGTACATATAGTTCTATGCCATTGATCTGTGGTCTCAGAATAATTTTTTTGTTGATGTTGCCAGATCCTTGTGCAAAATGGTGGAATGTGACATTTGAGTCACATGACTATAGCGGAAACCATTTGTCTTCTACCTTACCTCCTCTTCGGTATGGAGCCAACCTCCTGGTCCCTTCCCAGGGAGCCGGCCTCACGCGTCGTGTAGTGCATGTATAAGCACGTGTGAGTACATACAAAACAAAGAATAACTCCCTCAATATTGAGGGTAAAAATACAAGATAATTATTGAAAATTTTAGAATGAAATTGTGCACAAGATGATACAAAAATCGATACAAAAATACAATATATTGAGATTGGTCTCTCAGGGGTAAGCTGCATGTATGCACCCTACACAAGGGGCTTTGAGCGAGCTTTGAGATCAAGCCGCTGTGGGATCTGAGTGGGATCTAGTATACTTCCAAATTAGGAAAGGTTGAACAGAGTTTGGCGACTGGCGAGGGGATGGAATGAAGATTAAAGGGTGTCTAGTGGTAAAGGTCAGATGAGGTTGCGACCGGTGATTAGAGGATGTATTGTCTGGTCGGAGGGCTGAGGATTGGTGGCGAAGGCTGTATAAACTGAATGGGAGTAAAGGCAGGTCCATGTGGACTGAGCGGAGTTGTCCTGGAAAGGGAATGCATCCACATGATTCATTCCAGAGATTAGGACAGCTGTTACCTCAGCGAGGTCATGACACCTCCACAGATCGACACCGTACCCAAGCCCTGGAAATCAACATTGGAGACAAAGTCTTCCTCAAATCGGATAATATCCGGACTACAAAACCATCCCAGAAACTATCCAAAAAATACCTAAGGCCTTATAAAGTCATAGCCCAGGTGGGACTGGTATTGTACACTCTCTGCCTCCTGAAGAACATGTGGTCGATCTACCCCATCTTCCACATCTCCATGTTGGAACCATCAACTCCCAACACCTTCCCGGACTGCACAGTACCACTGCAGCCACCAATAGAAATCGATGGGGAACCCAAATACAAGATAGCGGAAATCCTGGATTCAAAAATTGACAAATGCCACAGTTGTCAGCTCCAGTACCTAGTCAGGTTGGCCAGTTATGAAGGAACAGAGGAGGAAACCTCCTGGCTTCCCACAATGGAATTAACCCATGCAATGGAGGTAGTTTCTGACTTCCACTGCACATACCCACTCAAGCCAGGCCTGTGAAGTCCAGCCAGCTGGACTTGTGTTAAATTATCAAACAGTAAAAATCGCTTAATTCTTCAGCTAGACTCATACAGGGGGACAGGTTCCTCAGTTCCTTCAAGATCACCTGTGTCTTCCACTGGCAGAATGCCCAGCTCGGGCTCCATCTGACCTTCAGCTATAAATGAAGACACAGAAGCAATGATACACCTGACCCATCTCAGTTCCTCTATAGGATTCTCAGTCATCACCACCAAACAATCCAAATGACCTTCAACCTCCATGAGAGCATTCCAAGACCAAAGGCCATTAGGGGCAGCTTCCCACTTAGGGCGACCACAAGACATACTCCCCACAAAGGTCATTGAGTATGTGGGGTTTGTCAAAGTAGATGAGGCCATCCTTGATGCACTTTGGCAGTGCTTGTTGGGTGCAAACTTGCATTCACCCCTGAGAGAGCAATCTCAATATATTGTACTATCATATCGATTCCGGTATCATTCTGTGCGCCTTTGAATTCTTTATTTTTCTCAATTTTACTTGTATTTCTACCCTCATTATTGAGGGAGTTATTCGTATTCTACTATGTACGCTACTTACGGGCGCTTGTCCACGCACGACGCGACTAGCGTGGCCGGCTCCCTGGATTTGGAACCGGCAGCCTGGCTCAAACCTTCGATAGGGTCAAGGGCTGGCTGCAAGGTATATGCGGGTGAGACATGACCCGCGCAAGCCTCCCTCCTCAGTTATTGACTATACTGAGGAGGTGAGTTGTATAATATTATGTACAAAGCCTCAGGGCTAATTTCTCTTTTAATTCTTTTGTAAGATAAATTAAATAGGTATATTTTCGAATATACACTCAGTTATTGACTATACTGAGGAGATAAATTAAATAGCTGCCTTAAGAATTCTTCAATCCTACTGTACTTGCTCATAATCTCATCAGTGCTATATATGCTTTTCAGAGGTGAGAATTGTTGTTGTAATCAATGAGAGCCATGAGCCAGTAAAATTCTACAAAAAACCTGGTAGCCTTATGATGGTCCTGCATGGTTAGCTTCTCAAGAGCCATCTCAGCATTGGCTTGTTCATCCCATGAGCCGAAATTGATCTGTAACTCATCGATAAATAGCTCCAAATCACTTGTCCAGCGAGGTTCCATGTTTGAATTACCAGTTAGGTAAGGCTTGAAACATTCTAAAGCCGTTTCCTTCAGATAGGAGACCATGTAGTTGACTTTCTGCCTATCATTGGGAAACAAATTGGGTCAGGTATGGAAGTTCATTCTGCAGAGAAAGATAAAACCTTTTAGTTTTTTCAGGTCATTCCCATCAAAGAGTTCTGGCTCACAAAATCTAGCAGCTTGACTGTCCTGATGATGGTGTTGGGCCACTCTGCTGAGTTCAAGGATAGCTTTTAAAAGGTCATTGTTATTGGCTGGGTTTATAGGGGCCCTGGCCCAGCTTTCAGAGCCTGCCTGGCCTGTGAGGCTGGCCTGGCTTGGGAAGCTTGCCTGGCTTATGGTGGTACAGCTGCAGGCTGAGAGGGTGTGGCCACAGGTTAAGGAGGCACAGCTATAGGGGTACAAGGGGGTTCAGGCATGTTGGCCTGCCGATCTTATTGAGGTTGTCCCTCAGCATCGGTACCTTCATGAGAATGTACCGAGCTGAGTTTGTCCTCTACCAAGTAAAGTTCCTAATTGCCATTGTCATCATCTATGTATTTGATGTCATCATCGGCCACTTCTTTGATGCATGAGTGCTGTTCGAAGGGTGAGGCAAGATGCCATAGTTTGATTGGTGGTGGCAAAGTATAACTGATAAGAAGGGGTGGGGTTCCAGAGGCACTATGTGCCCTTTGTTGTAAAACCATAGGGGTGAACTGCCTGTCATCAGTGTGGGTCGAAGATCTAGTTCATGGGGGCATAATTTGTAAGAAGTGAAAAACATGGGAAGTAGTATGACTCTGAATGCACTGGTACTGCCGACAATGCATGGGCTGAGTACTATAGTAATAATGCCAACTTCACAATACTGGTAGGAGACAGCCAAGTCCTGCAGGCCAGTTGGAGTGGCTTGGCTTCAACATACTCATGCATTGCACCTGACTTTCCATGCATGCCACTAATTTGGAACAGATGAGATACCCAGGAGCATGTCGGCCTAAGTAAAGGACTTTAGACAGAAGAAGGGAGGGCAAGAAGGAAACCTAGTTGATATTCAGAGTGAAGAACTATCTACATACATTAGGTTAAGAAGCAAGATGTGGAATAAGGAATGGAGAACAATAAGGTATGCAGAGCATGTGGAGGTATTGTCCACAATGATCAAGAATAGAATGAAGGAATGTAAACAAGAATAGAACAATGAAAATAAGATAATAGACTTGTGGCCAAGAATAAGATAATAGAAAGTGACTGAATATAAAACAATAGGGTCATGGCCGAGGATAAAACAATAAAGAAATGTCCTGAGGTGAAACAGGCTGAGAAATAAAGAATAAATGGGGTAGGGATTAATGGATAATGAGTGGGGAAGAGTGGATGAGGGATAGGAATGGGGAATGTGCATGATGAATGTGCTGAGCTGAGACCAACATACCAAGTGACATGTGTGTGGCTTGGTCACTTGCATGTGGAATTAGACTGATTGTTCGGTTGGCACTGCCAAGTTACCAGATACTTAGTATGTGTACTTGACAAATCAAGTCATTGTGAGGGCAGTTTGAACTGTAAGTATGTCAAATCTTAACAGCTTTAAAATCCCTAATCATTTCATTTGACTTCTATTATGTCTACACCCATCCAGATCACATCAGCCAACTACTAGATTACCCAGGTTGGGGACCACTTCCACCAACTTCTGAGACAGTTGCCAGCTGGATATGAAGGGGGACCAGTCTTCAACTTCAACTTCTACTCTCCAACTGCCAGAAATTTCACACACTACAGGATCTTCAACCAGAAGATATCTGTTCTTAGACCTGAGGTGACTGATGCCATTTGGGAATACATCTGCATGAAAATCAGGGAGATTGTTGCAGCTGGCACTGACTGGGAACCTGGCCACCACAGTATGCCACTTGTGATCCCTGAGGAAAAGTTGCAGGAGTTGGGAATGATTCACCCCGTATTCCCTCCTGTACATTGTCTTTCACTTAACCTTCTTAAAGTCCCAAATGACCTGGAGGAAACCCATAGTTCTGCAATCCCAAAGTTCTGTGATCCTGCAACTACGATCCCACTTTGCGGTAGGTGCCTCAAAAGGTCACCACATACCTTACTCCCTTGTTCTTTATTTTCTATTGCCCCTTGTATTTCCTCCCTCCCCTTGTCTTTAAACTGGACAGTAGAAAATACAAGGTAGTTTACATGTATATAACCCCCCAGTCAACTGGACTGTTTGCTAGCACAAATATCAACTTAATTTTTGTCTAGCTTCTGACTTAAGTTCTAGCCTAATTCTGACTTAGCCTTTCGTGCATTTCCAACTTTCTAAAATTAGGGACAGATGATCGAGGAGGGTGTAACACATAAGTTGAAGCCAAGTCCCTCCAACTTTGAACACCCACATGACTAGTCATATAAGTCTTCATCGTGAACTGACCACCAGCCTAAGTCCTGGCACTTTGTCATCTGCCTTCTATCCTTCCATTTCCTCAGCTCCCTGACCTTACAACCCTCAACCCCCTTCATCCTCAGAACCTCTTCCCCCTGCAGAATCCTTTCAGAAATCCTACAGAAATCCTTCAGTATCTGTTACTAAGTGCCAGTGTCTATACCCCTCAGACCCCTGTTCTCCCTCCAGAATGTCAAGTCCACAATACCGAGCTCCGGTCTACTTGGCAATACCAACCCACCGACCCTTACCCACACACCAGTGACAAGCCATTCCTCACTAGCACTTGGTCTCGGCTTGGTACATTCGGCACATCATCTGGTTCACTCCTCTTATCCCATCCCCTCTATCCTTACTATTCTCCCTTTCCCCATCCCTTCCCTTACCCATTCCTTTTAGGCCATTTGTTATTCATTTATTATTTGGCCACAGCCCTATTGTTTGATCTTCAGCCACTTTCTATTGTTCTATTCTCATCCACTCTCCCATTATTTTATTCTCAGCCATACCTCATTATTCTATTCTCGCTTACATTTCTTATTCTATTCTTGATCACTGTGGACAATACCTCCACATGATTCTTCATACCTTATTGTTCTCCATTCCTTATGCCACCCTGTTCCACATCTTGTTTCTTAACCTATATAAGTAGCAAATGTATGTAGATAGTTCTTTAATCTGAATATCAACTTGGTTCACATTCTCTAGTCCTCCCTCTTTCTGTCTAAAGTCCCTTACTCAGGCCAATACTCTTGGCACCCTCCCGGGTCCTTCTTCTGTCCAAATTAGTAGCATGCATGGAACAGCAGGGTGCAATGCACAAGTACGTTGAAGCCTAGACACCTTGATCGGTCTGCAGGACTTGGCCAACTCCCATCCACACTATTGGCATTATCGAGACTTAACACAGAACCATCATCCAATTCTAGAGTATCAAGTATAGACCTATGCCCATGCTTGAACACAACCCACCCATTCCTTGTTCCTCAGAACAACCCTCTAGTGACTCACCAGATGCCACCCTTTGCAGCACCACCCACCTTGGCATCACCCTCTGCGGTGCCACCCACCTCGGCACCATCCTCTGCGGCACCACCCATCCTGGTGCCACCATCCCCAGCATGACCAGGAAAGGCCCCCTCTGTCAAGCACCAAGAATGCCGACGATACGTGGGCCAAGTACTATTGCAATAGTACCGACTTCATGATGTTGGCAGGAATTAGCCAAGTCCTGTAGACTTATTGGGGTGGCTTGGCTTCAACATACTCGTGCATTGCACCCTACTTTCTGTGTGTGCCTGTCATGATTTCTCCACTTCTCTCTCTATTGGTTGTTATTGGACTCCGCTACTCCGCTAGACCATATGTACAGTTCTTAGGTAATTAGTTAAAGCTCAGTCTTGAGCTGGTCAAAACATGGACAAGTATCATTACTCATTTCCCTCTTCCACTCCCAAGTATTGAGGCTCTTGTTGTTGCTGACATTGGCTCAAGACTATCATATCCCTACAACACCCTATCATGGATGTTGATCTTCTACACAAATTCTCACAGGCCTGCAGCAAAACAATGCAGACTTGACTGCAATGGTGAACAACCAGACACACCACCTTAACCAACACCTAGGCAGCACTACAAGCCCAAACACCCCAGCTGGCATCTACAACCACCCCCTCTATCTCATCAGCTGGCAAAATTGCAAGACCAGAACCATTTGATGGCTCATCAGAGAAGATTGATATCTTCCTGCACGAGCTCTACCTAAACTTTGAGGATGATGCACTATATTTCAAAGTGGATCACATGTGAAAGATCCGCTTTGCCTTGTCCTATATGATGGTGAAGTTTGCAGCTCAGTAGGCAAGTCATATTACAGGAGAACTGGAAGCAGGAACATGCAGCTACCAGAGTTGGGAGGAATTCTGTACTGAGTTGCTGATAACATTCCATGACCCAAATAAGAAAGAAATGGCTCAATGAAAGCTGGAGAAGCTGAGATAAGGAGGAAGGCCAGTAACAGAGTTCTTCATGGAGTTTGAGGAACACAGGTCACAGGCAGGGTATAATAATGAAGGATATGTTGCCTTGCTCAAAAGGAACTTGTCTCCACAGGTGGTGGAACAGATTTACACACTGGAGACCATTCCAACAATGTATGACAAGTGGAAGTCATATGCCCTCCATTTTGACAGCCAGTTGCGTGGATACCAAGCAACAAAAAGGGGGACCATAGGGCCAAGGACATGGCAGACTCCAAGGAATTCACAATCTACTCCAGCTCAACCACTTGCTTCCCCACCTACTTTGAGACTACAACCCATGGAGATTGATAAGGCTCAAGGGAAGCCAGTAAGGGTGGTAACATGCTTCAACTGCAGAGAGCAAGGACACATAGCATGAAACTGTCCCAAACCTTGAGGTATACAGAAGGTGAGAGCAACAATGGATGGTTGGACAAAAGAGGAGAAAAGGGAGGTGCTGGACATGTTGAAGAAGGAGGATTTTCAGGAGGGGCAGGAGTAAAAAGGATGTCCTCCTTGCCCTGGGTATCTGTAAACTACTTCACCCCACTAGCAGTTGAAGAAAGTACAGAACCTGAACCTGAAATCGTCCCAGAACAACCCTTGAAAGTCGAGAAGGAGAAGATGTAGGGTGCAAACTTGCATCTCACCCCTGAGAGACCAATCTCAATATATTGTATTTATATATCGATTTTGGTATCACTCTGTGCGCTTTTGAATTCTGAAATTTCCTCTCATTTATTTGTATTTTTACCCTCAATATTGGGGGAGTTATTCGTTCTTTTCTATGTACGCTACTTACGGGCGCTTACCCACGCACGACGCGACGCGTGTGGCCAGCTCCCTGAGTTTAGAACCGGCAGCCTGGCTCAAACCTTCGATAGGGTCAAAGGCCGGTTGCAGGGTATATGTGGGTGAAACACAACCCGCGCATGCCTCCCTCCTCAGTTGTTGACTACACTGAGGAGGTGAGTTGTATAATATTATGTACAAAGCCTCAGGGCTAATTTCTCTTTTATTTCTTTTGTAAGATAAATAAAAGAGGTATATTCTCCGAATATACATACAGTTGTTGACTACACTGAGGAGATAAATAAAATAGATTGCCTATAAATTCTTCAAACCTACTGCAATTCACTCATAATCTCATCAAGGTTATGGGCCCCGCAGACCATACAGAGAAAGTCCCATTGACCATGGGGAGACTAGCTACAGATGGATCTAACTGGTCTCTGTGGAGAGCTAAACTCATGAGTTATTTCAAGTCCAAAAATCTATTGAAACATATAGAAGGCAAAGCCGACCGACCACTTGATCCTCCCACTTTTCCCAAAGCACATGTCCTCACAGATGATGAGGAGGCTAAAGCAGAGAAGGCTGAGGAGAAAATTGAAAAGTGGCTGGCCAGAGAAGGACTCATCAAGACTCAAATATTGGCATCTGTGTCAGAGTCACTAGCTTTAATGCTAGAAAAGAAAAAGAATGCAAAAGAGATCTGGGATACTCTGGTAACTGAGATGACGAAGAAACCAAAGATGGTTGTCACCAGCATCCAGAGACAACTCCGGAACATGAAGTGCTTGGAGAATGATGATCTCAGAGAACACCTTGATAGGGCTCAAGATCTCTATACAAGACTCAATGACATGGGAGCTAAGATCTCTGAAGAAGAATTCCTTGATATTATACTATCC
>QLPI01009557.1:0-29623 GCA_003314275.1 Chroogomphus rutilus
GGGATGCCCCCTGCAGCGCGGTGCCATACTTTCCTCCCTGTAGGTTGACCTCCGCTCCGTGTGTTAGAAGCAAGAGAACTATCCCCTCATGGCCGCAAAGGGATGCCCCTTGCAGCGCGGTGCCATATTTTCCTCCCTGCACGTTGACATCCGCTCCATGTGTTAGAATCAAGCGAACTATGCCGTGCATGTTCGCATCCGCTCCGTGTGTCAGAAGCAAGCGAACTATGTCCTCATGGCCGTGAAACGACGCCACCTGTAGGGCACTGCCCCATTTACCTTGTCGGACGTTCGCATCTGCACCACCTTCCAGGAGGGTTTCGACCGCTCTTTTCAACCCAGCCAATGACATATAATACAGAGGAGTACACTGCCAGGATGGTCCGTGCCTGTCATCATCCGGGTTGTAAAGTGCCAGCCAGTTCATATACACGGCATTGGTTTGAAGAAGGTCCATCGTTAGCCAGTGTAAACTATCTGATTGACAATCGCCTAACTCAGCGTGGTATGTCCATTTTTCTGCAGCATATTCAGATAATGGATAGGAAGCCCGGCTATTCCAATGTATGTATCCAGGCTGATTGAATTGCAGCAGGTAAGCGAGACACGTCCTAGCGATGGATGTATTAGCAATTCTTGTGTTGAAGTGATAAAAACTCATTTTGTCGTTTCGTTGTCTGAGGTAGTCCGAGGTCAGATATTCCTGAACGGAGAAATGGGCCAGCGTAAGCTTTGCGACTCCATCAAAGCTTGCCCAATATGGGTCAATGTTTTCTTCCTCGTCGTGGACATATCTGTATGATGTCTGGGAATCTGGGAAAGTAATGGTAACTAGATTGGAACACATGGCTAACAGTTTTTGCGAAGTCAGAGGTCGTCGTCCTGGCTTGTAAAAATGTCCATCTCTTGAGTCTGGATCCGTGGCCAATACCTCGACAGCTTCTCTTAGTGATATTGCTCTTGACGAAAATGCAAGCCACTCAAACATCCTCAGAGCTCCCCGGCTGTGTTGCTGGCGAATGTTTGAGAGAATTCGGTCGTAAGTCTCATATAGACCAACTGGGAGCGACTCCAATGCCTCCATGAGGTCGTCATGGGTAAAGCAGTCTCGTAGTGCGTGTAACTGACAAGCTACCCATCGAAACCTTGGCAATTTATCAGTTGGTCACAACCTGCGAGAAGCCGGAGAGACCACTTTACATTCCATGCGAACCCTTAGTCAGAACATCTTTGATTTTCTCCCTGTCCTCTGCAGAGTACGCAGCAAACTCGCCATCATCCTCCAGCGTTTTAGATACATGCACACGAATGTCACCGTCCACAAGGATGTGGTCCATGGGTACAAGATGTGAAACAAGACGGTTCAGCACTCCCATGATATCGTCCTCCTGTCGACTCGTTGCCAACAGGTGTAATGGATCAAGTCCCCAGCCATGCATCTCTTTAAGAAATTCCAGAAAATCACGGCGATCGTGGCATTCATCGAGTGCATCGAAAATGATGTACGCATGGTCAAAGCTCTGAATGATCAATTTCAGAGTTGAAATTAGATCTTCCAGAGCGGGAGATATGCGACCGTTTGCATTCTCAGAGAATATTTTCTCCAATGCATCAGGGGTATACGCGCATTGCGAGTATAGCTGCCTAATGATAGACCGGAGAACAGTGTCTGGATTTATGTCCATGTTGTTGAACTCGAAGTAGAAATAAGCGTATGCGAACGAGGGGCCTGTCTCACAGTGACGAACAATATCCTCGACGATAGTAGAACTAATCGATACATGCGTTAACTCATGTTCTTAGAAGCAACTGGCCTACGGACCACAGGATCGTTTTCCCAGCCCCAGCTGCATTAGGCTGTCAGCGAGAGAAACGGACTGACAAGGAACGCAGGAGAAAACGGACGCTTGCCGTGGAGCCAGAGGAACGAGTTGGTCTTGAGTTTCCATTCTTTGAAGCTTCCTCCTCGTATAAACCACAATCCGGTCGCTTCTTGTCGCTTCTTTCGAGCACGAGCATGTTTTGATCGGGAGTCAGGACCCGCTAGCCAATTATATATTTCCTGCCGACGTCCATCTGCATGTGGATGAGTTTGGTGAGCACTAAGAAGCATGAACTCCACAAGGACCGAACTGAATGGCACGAGGTGAGACGAACCATCGCCGCACTTACCATGGGTTGTGTTGGGATTGATGACATTCTGGAAAGTAACAGCGCCACCGGCATCTTCAACAAAAGCGGTGAGGCTTCTTCAGGTGGGTATGTGTTCAACGAGGGCACATACTGACGGTGAGGTGGGACATATTAGAGGTTATTTCCAAAGACGACATTGGTGCAGAGTGAGTCGTAGTCAAGAAGTATCGTGACTTTTCGTGCAAAAGATAGGGGTCATTGGGTAACGTATGGCTTCCTCGTGAGAGACTCGGCCCCACTCCAACCAATATGCGACCTTCCCAATGATGGGTGTTGAATAGTGCTTGGCTTTTTACTCTTCAAATTGAAAATTCATACCTACAATTCAAGTTGCAGTTGGATGTTATGTTGCGAACAATGATCAAAAATACTGTAAGTAGACTGGTAAGAGGATAGTCTGGCAAGATCATTGGGGTCAAGACAGGATTGTTTCTTGTTGAGATTTTTAGCTTAAATACCTCAAAAGACATTTCACTTCCTTTTCAACTTTTAGAGAGCCCGGTCAAGCCCGGGCTTGGCCGAGGGCTTCAGGCCCAGCTCAAGAACACTGTCACCGGCAGACCAGATGGGTACAGCATCCAAACATATATTGTGCCGCACCCGGTGATGACACACGACACCTATATCAAGGGATGCAACGTCTGGCCACCCGACACAGCTGTTAGTATTGTGAAGAACTGAGATGATGTAAGCTACAGAAGTGAATGCTGAAGCTCTATAGGGTCTAGGTTATATACATGGTGAGAACAATAACCTATGAGAACAATAAAGTACAGTATAGTAGACGTCCTTGATACAGGATACCTCCTTGATACAAATTGATTTTCCAAGGTCAATTCTCATTCCAGTAATACAGGGTTTTGCACAAAGAATCTACTATATATAAGCAACATCTAAGCCAAACCACACAAGGGAGGGAGAAGAATTGCATTCAGGAGGAATTTTTTTCATTTAAATTTACTCAATTTTGATAACATACAATCTTAAATCAGTGATTGCTCAAGTTTTCTGAGAGATTTTGTCATAGTGTTCACATTAAGGCAGCTATGCATCTCCTATTGCTAATTACAAAAACTCTGAGTGGGATTTGACCTAAATTGACCTTAATCTGACCACAAGGATATTGGGGCTACCAAAGCATGACATGCCACATATTAATAATGTTGAATTAGGCTCTGACGTGCACAGACATCATGCCATGGTCTGACATGGCCGTAAGTCCATTTCTACAGGCCTGCGGGCATATACATTCTCATTTCACACATTTGTTCTAAATCGTTTATATTCCATCTCAGTTGTTACTCATACCTCAGTTGATTCACCCATTCATGTTGACTGAGGTATGTTACCCACTACTTTACCTACCTTTAGGTAGCTTACCGTTTGTCCTGTAGTGTGACTTATTACAGGTTATGGGACCCGCCCAAAGCTGCTGAGCTACAAATAAACACCGATTACTTGAATTGTCCCCGATCCACCGAACAAGACCCTGACTGATTGAAGGGCCCAAATATGTCCAACCAACCCTCTCTTTTTATACTACCTGCCGAGGACCGTTTCAACGGAAATAACTGGTTTGTGTGGCACGACATTATCTGGTCTGCTGCAGGCGCATGCGGTGTCCAAGAATACCTAGAAGGGACCATTCCCAAACCCACACCATTAGCACCTGGAACTGTACCCACCCCTACAGGCTACTGGGAATCTAGGACTCCTTCCCTGGAGGAATGGGAACAACACAATGCATATGCAAAGGCCATGATTGACCTCAATGTGAAGAACCCTGTCAGGCATGGCATTCAGTCCACAGACACTGCAGCCCAAGTGTGGTCTACCTTAAAAGACATTCATGGCACATCCTCTGATATAGGACTCCTCAATGCCGATAGTGCACTCCATGCAATCAAACATACAGATGGTGCAGATATCATTGCCCATTTTGCACGTTTGCATGAGGCCTGGGCAAAGGTTAACGCCCAAGGTGGAAAAATGGATGATTCCATCTTCTGCACAATTGTCATTGTGTCGATGCCCAGAGAGTGGGACATAGTGGTCGGCACCCTCTTTGCCCTAAAAACCTCAAAGGAAGTCATTGCGAGCCTCACATTATATGACACCACACTTGCACTGTTGTGACAAACAGTGGAAGGAATGGGGAGAAGGGATTGAGGGATGAGAAAACAAGGACAAAAACATTTTTGAGTGTATATTTGGTTGTATGACAAGGAAAAATAGTGTAAAATAGTGTAGAGAACAAGTATTAGTGAGCATTCAGTGGAAAGTGGTATAACACATGGACTTACTAGTAGTTACCGTGCGAGAGACACAAACCGGCGGCAACTTACATGCTAAGCGCCCAGATGATCAGGAGATGTAGGGGCTGGAAGAGCACATTTTGTATAAGATACAGAAGGGGAAGAAGGGAAATGGATAGGAGGACATACAGGGGATATAGGAGAAGAGACTCACGTGTAAAGGAACAAGAATTGAGGGAACCGGGGCATATATATACAGTCACCGAGGACAGATGACTGAGAAACGGGAGAATGAGACATGGGACACAACTCAGAGAGGCAATAATTGTTGCAGACGAGAAGGGAACAAAGGGAGAAACAGTTCTATTCAAAGGGCACCACTGACAGGTGTCATATCTCTATGAAGATCTCATCGGGGCAGCCCACAGTGGGCCGACCCTGCATATGCTCCACAGAATCCGTTAATTATGGATCATATTATAGTCAAGGGATTTACTTGTATAAAGAGAAAGTAACTACAACAAATATAACTAGTCTCTCATACCGAAAACCCCTTACACTTATACTTGATATCTACTCAACGCACTCACGTGACGTCAAGCCGCATTGGGTCAGAATCCCCATCATTGTTGTTCAAGGCTATGGACCCAGCGGGGATAATTAAATAGGTGCCCTATATCACGCTCATGCCATTATTGATCTATTTTATTATTGTGGATCATCCACAAACGACCTATATGACCTTCAGTCACATCGTTGCCAGCTCCTTGGACCAGTGCTTACATCCGATCAACCTGTTACACGTCGCCAGCGTAACAGCATATAATCACACAGAATATTAGCCACATATCCCACAGCTACGAAAATCTATCGTATAGTAGCTAGTCCATCTACCAATCCATATTCCCCATCACAGTATTTAAGATGCATGCCATAGAAAACCCGTACCTCAGTCATCCCAGTGCTTGCAACAACTCAAGCTAGGCATAACCACTCCAATGAAGTTTGCTCCAATCCAAACTGTAAGCGTATCAGGCACATTATTGACCGGTGCTTTAAACTGGGGGGAGGAATGGAGGGTCAGTACCCTGATTGGTGGAGAAAAAAGGGGAATGCAATGGGAGGAGGGTCAACCAACTCAACTCAACAACAGAAGCCAAGCCCTAACCCCATGAAGCCAACTGCAAATGTCGCTGTAGTATCTGCAACCTCATTCACTCCCACTAGTCCTGAGGATAGTCATGAGTTTTATGCATTCATGACTAGTGCAGTCTCACCAACACCTACCCTTATCACATATGCCGACTCAGCAGCAAGCGACCATTTCTTCGTTAATATCAGTGATTTCGAGTCATATGAGCCCTGCACTGGGAAGGATGGGTCAACTGCTGAGAGTGGCACAACATTCCCTATACATGGAAAAGGGACAGTGAGAAAAAGATGTATATGCAATGGGAGGGTCATCAACCTTGAATTCAAAGATGCATTGCATTGTCTAAGTTTGTCACACAATCTTGTATCCATTGGGAAACTCAACAGAGGGGGCTGTTATGCTGTGTTTGGAGGTGAGGGTGTCACTTTTGTCAATCCAGAAGGGCAGCCCTTCATGTACAGGAGGGATGAAGGAACGATATACAAAATTGACATTTTTCCACCGACTGGTCCTATCCTAGACTATGCAGGCATGCCACTCAATGTGCCTGCCAAGACATCTGCAATTCTTGACACAATAGCGAGGGTCCTTGCTACTGGGTCCTATAACAAACCTACCAATATTGACACCTGGAACCGTTGTCTTGGGCATGTTAGCTATGAAACCACATTGTTACATACCATTGCAATGGTTGGTGAATACATGTAACAAATTGCTGTTTAAATAGTGCCCACAGACTAATGCCAGATAACCTGGCATAGTGGCCTTTTGGCCCAGTTGAAAGAACACATCACTGTGGGAATTTGTTGCCTTTCACACACATGCCAAATGTTCAAACAAGGCATTGTCCAAGGGATGCATGTCACCAATCTCATATCACATCTGGGGGCATGTGAAGACTGTATTATGGGGAAGCATACCTGCCGTCCATTTTACATAAATAAGGATTGGGAGACAGAAGCCAGTGAACACACCTACATAGATTTGTGGAGACCATCACGTGTGCAGTCAACCGGTGGACGCAGCTATATGATGCCATGTGTCGATGGGTACAGTGGCCACTCCGAGGCTTACTTCCTAGCAAACAAAGAAGGGGAGACAATGCTGAATACTTTGAAACACTATGTGGCACTTGCTGAACATCAAATGGGTAAGAGGGTAAAGAAAATCCGCACTGACGAAGGCCCAGAGTTTATGAATACCATATGGAAAGTGTACCTTGGCGAGCAGGGTATCATGCATGAGTCCACAACAGCCTACTCTTCTGCCTCAAATGGCGTTGTTGAACGGTGTCACCGTACAATTATTGAACGCATCCATATATGTTTGCATGAGGCCAGTCCACCCCCATCCCTTTGGTGTGAAGTAGTGGCATCTATCGTATACCTGATGGACTTCATCCCCATCGCTAGACACCCCAATGTGACCCCATTTGAGCTATAGCATGGCAAGAAGCCAGATATTTCTCATCTGCAACCCCTGGGCTGCATTGCCTATGCCAAAATCCCAGTAGAAGCAGGGGATGGGCTGAGCAAATTAGATCCACGTTCAATCAAGGGAAGATTAATTGGGTATTTTGGGAGGGATGTTTACAGGATTTATGACCCTGAGAGCTGTAGGATTTTCTGCTCTCGCGATGTGATTTTTGAAGAGGGGACAAGCAATAAGACACTTACTACACCTGGCTTGCCGAGTGAGGGGGAGACTGACCATATCACGCTTGACAACCCAGTCACTGAGGATAAAGATGACCACAACAAAGGACTAGTACCCATATACAAACATGCTATTCCAGCTGCCCCTGCTCCACCTGCCCCAGTCTTAGATGCTCCTGTCCCAGCTCCAGCTCTACATTGCTCAACCCACATCCCCATCCCTACACAGGCAATCAAAGATTCCCGAGAATCAGAGCAAAACATACAGGAAGCTCATAATGCTGGAGAAGCATGGGCGAATGACCGGCTGCACCTAGGTGAGGAAGCGAGGGCCTTCCACACCAATACTCAGTTACTCCCTGATCCAAACAACTTCTCACTCCCCAATTCATATGACGAGGCAATGATGTGCCCTGACATATGGGATGGACCGATTAACAACGAACTTGAAGTGATGAGGAAGCATGGGGTGTGGGCTGTGGTAGACCGTCTAGATGGAGCCAGGTTGGTTAAAACACACTGGACCTTTGCTAACAAATACGATGTGGACGGCAATCTTATAGCACACAAAGCACGCCTCGTCGGTAAAGGATACACCCAAATCCCTGGGGTGGATTTCTCTGAAACTTATGCATCTGTTGTTCGGTATGAATCACTATGCATGAACCTCGCAATAGCTGCTGCAACTGATATGGAGGCATGGCAAGTCGACTACATGGCAGTATACCTGAACTCCACACCACAGGCCACAATCTACATTGAATTGCCTGATGGGGCAAAAGAGAAAGGGAAGGTTGGGAGGCTCAATAAGACCTTATATGGAACAATGGATGGTGCTAACAACTGGTGGGGAACGCTGGATAAGGAAATGGGGGAGTTAGGATACTACCGCTCAAAGCAGATCTCTCAGTATGCTCTCGACATGCAGACGGCAATATCACCATCACCAGCACATATACTGATGATACCACAGGAATCTCATCATCAAGGGAAGAGTCAGTGAGGGCCAAGGAGGAGTTGGGCTGGACTTATGAGACAAAGGATCTGGGGGATGCCAATCTGGTGCTAGGGATCCATATTGATAGAGACAGGGATGCCAGAACAATCAGCATCTCACAGCGTGCATACCTTGAATGAGTCCTCAAGCACTTCAGCATGCCAGATTGTAACTCCCATGCAACTGCCTTACCCCCTGGCGTCACATTGACCAAGGAGTAGGGACCTCAGACTCCAATAGACCATGCATTCATGGCAGACAAAACCTACCGAGAATTGCTTGGATCCATCATGTATGCCCAAATTGCCACATGCCCTGATCTGTCATACATAGTATCCACCCTCAGCAAGTTTGCATCAAACCCGGGGAAGGCTCACTGGCATGCACTGACTCATGTCCTCCGGTACATTAGGGGGACCCTCGACTACAAGATAACTTATGGTGGGAAGTACAAAGACTTGGCCCCCATTGGATATGTCAACGCTGACTACACTGGGGATCTTGACACGTGCCGTTCATGTTCCGGACATGTCTTTGTCCAAGCTGGTGGGCCCACAGCATGGGGATCCCAGTACCAGCTTATGGTCGCATTATCCACAACAGAGGCCAAGTACATGGCACTTACAAGAGCGATGAAGCAAATTCTTTGCATGGCAATGGAAGAAGTTGGCTATCCACAACCAATACTGTACAATGACAACTCAGGGGCCATCTTACTGACAAAGAATACCAAGAATAATGCCCAAGTCAAGCATATTGATATATGCTATCACTACATCCATGAGAGAGTCGAGGAGGGGGAGATAGAAGTTTGTCGAGTAGCGTCCACCGATAACCTAGCAGACATGTTTACAAAGCAGCTCCCCAGGGTCCACTTTCAGAAGCACTGTGCCACCTTGCAACTCTATGAGAGCCCGTCGAGCCAGGGGGAGTGTTGAATTAGGCTCTGACATGCACAGACATCATGCCATGGTCTGACATGGCCGTAAGTCCATTTCTATGGGCCTGCGGGCATATACATTCTCATTTCACACATTTGTTCTAAATCATTTATATTCCATCTCAGTTGTTATCCATACCTCAGTCGATTCACCCATTCGTGTCGACTGAGGTATGTTACCTACTACTTTACCTACCTTTAGGTAGCTTACCGTTTGTCCTGTAGCATGACTTATTACAGGTACCAAATAGAGTCGATTCACCCATTCGTGTCGACTGAGCATGACTTATTACAAATAATACATAAGCATGTTCCCATCTCTTCTCATCATCAACAACGCATAAACTCCATGTGAAAAGAAGCACAATACCGAACAGGAGTCTATCAGAGAATGTCAAGAATCAAAAAAGGCACCATGCTAATGAGCAAAGGCTTTCTGATGCAGTTAAAGTGTAAAAAGAGGGGCAGGCAGGTTATTCAACAAAGAAATCATTGCTAGAAGTTGCTCACAAATTTGGAGTGGACTTCAATACTCTCAGTAGATGCATCAATGATAAAGGATCATCAATGCTCATATTCAATTCAACAAAACAGAGGCTTACAGTTTAAGAGGAAAAAACTCTTGTCACATTATCTTATTCTCAGCCATGCTCTATTATTCTAATCCCGCTTACATTCCTTATTCTATTTCTGATCACTGTGGACAATGCCTCCATGTGGTTTCCTCATACCTTATTGTTTCCATTCTTTATGCCACCCTGTTCCACATCTTGCTTCTTAACTATATAAGTAGCGGAATGTATGTAGATAGTTCCTCACTCAGAATATTAATTGGTTCGCACCCCCTTGTCCATTTCCTATTTCTAAAGTCCTTCGCTCGAGCCGACGCCCTCGGCATCCTCACGAGGCTCCTCCCACTACCCAAATTAGTGGCACGCATGGAACAGCAGGGCGCAACGCATGAGCACGTTGAAGCCTAGCCACTCCGGAACGGTTTGCAGGACTTAACCGATATTTCGGCGTTACCGAATCTTGACATACCCAATCAATCAATGGATTGTAGCAGGTAAGCCAGTTGTGACTGAGTACTACCAAAATAGAAGAATCTAGTGATGTGATCTAGAAACTGATGGACTGGAGGTGTCCAGATAGAAATCTGATAGGAATTTCTACAGATTCAGTAATGACTGAGTTAGTAGTATCATCAAATAGTTTGAGAAGAATTGGGTCAATAGAAATAGTAGGGGTTTTATATTCCTGTACATAAGCAGATTAAATAAAACTATAGGTAGAACCCAAATCAATTAAACATTTAAAAGGGGTGACTAAAGAATTTGGTACAAAATCAGAAGACAGATGAATTATTAAAGAATTTAAATTAAAAAGAGCAGAAGCATTGAGCTTAACCTCACTATTAGCACTTCCCAAGTCAACACAACTCTCAGTGTGCTTAGAGGCCAACAAGTTGCTAAATGATTTTTTGACTCAGGCACCTTAGCCAAATTCTCGGCTTTAGTATCCAAGGTGTTAGTCACCTTGGAAGTTATAGGGGTTGTAGTCATGGTGGTTGCATAGACCCTAGTGGATTTAGGACAGTTGGTGACTTTGTGATTATTAGGGAATAGCATGGGTTAGGCCAACCCGCATGGGTCACCAGGTCTGGTGCCCTTGGGTGTGGGTACAGGTCAAGCCAAGAGCACCCATGACCTGGCCAAACCTGGCATATCATCTCTATGTATGCGTGCATGCATACATGTATAACATGCACTTGCTTCTATCGTATGTATGTGCGTATAACATACATGCACCACACATGCACACATATGACATGAACGCATCATATGCATATGCATCAACATGCATGCGCCAACATGAACACATATGATATGCACACATACGTCCCATTCATGTTGGCACATACATGTACAGAGTATTTGTATCAATGCATACATGTACAGCATGTTTGTATTGACATATATGCTTATAGCATATTCATGTTGGTGTAAACGTGACATATGACATGAACATGCTGCATGTGTGTGGGTGCAGTAGGCACCCGACACCCATCAACCCATGGGTTGATGGGTTCAGGTTCCCCATAGGTCAGGTGCAGGTCACCCACATTTGACCCATGGATGACCCATGCCATTCCCTAGTAAGTAAGGTAGAAGACAAATGGTTTCCACTACATCACATGACTGTGACATTTTCACAGTCACAGCACAAAATTTTTCATTGTCCAAAAATTTTTTTGAAAAAAAATTGTATTCTGCTATAGAAGATGGCAATTTTTTTGGAAAAAATGTTGTACTACACTATACAATATGCACCTTGTCCAACTCAGCTAGAATAGTATTTTCAAGTACACATACCGAGAACCGTCCACTCGGCAATGCTGACCGAGCAACCATTCTATATCCACGACCAAGTGCCCAAACCGCATGTATAACACTTGGTACACCGGTCTCGGCTCGGTACATCCACCATCCACACTCCTTGTCCTCACCCTTCAGTCCGCCTTACCTCGGGACTTCCTGCCCTTGTGTTATCCTCGGTTAAAGCCCTTATTTTATAATCGGGCACTTTCTATTGTCCTATCCTTGGCCACATTTCTATTATCCTACCCTTTATTGTTCTATGCCTGTTTGCATTCCTTCATTCTAATTTTATTCGTTGTGGACAATAACCACATGCTCTGCATACCTTGTTGTCTCACATTCCTTATTCCACATGTCACTTCTTAACCTATATAAGTAGGGCATGCATGTACATATTTCCTCATTCTGGGTATCGACTAGGCTTAGGCCCTTCTACCTTCTTCCCCTCTGTAAAGTCCTCGACTCGGGCCGGCATCACCAGCATCCTGCCAAGTACCTGTCTGTTGCAAATCGGTGGCATGCACGGCAAGTAGGGTGCAACGCATGAGTACGTTGAAGCCAACACCACTACTCTTGGCCTGCAGGACTTGGCCATTGTCCGCCCAACAACCCTCAGCAGTACCGAAGTCCGTCAGTACCCGAAGCTTGACAAGTATCTGGCATGTTGCCAGATCCTTGTGCAAAATGGTGGATATGACACTTGAGTCACGTGACCTTAGTGGAATCCATATGTCATCTACCTTATCTATGGGAATGTATTTCTATATATGGAATATTTCCTTATATGGGTGCTTATGTCAGTGTAAACATTTTGTGACCAAAAAAAATTTTACAGTGTCAGACTGCTTAAAAGTGTGATTATGAATTTTGGGAAGCTGTTTGAAAGTTTGGATATACTACATTTGCAATAGTGATTTTTTTCAAAAAGTAAAACCAAGACCATGTACATATAGTTCTATGCCATTGATCTGTGGTCTCAGAATAATTTTTTTATCAATGTTGCCAGATCCTTGTGCAAAATGGTAGAATGTGACATTTGAGTCACGTGACTATAGCAGAAACCATTTGTCTTCTACCTTATTGGCACAGTAAAGAAGGCTGTTAGGGCAACTCACTTGGGTACTGATCCTGGCAACTGTTGGAGGCTAGTAATAGTTTAAAAGTTGGCTCAGATATTGATATGCAATTGACAGAGTATGAATGTAAACTGTGAGATGTTCGACCTGTGGAGATATATGTAAATGAATGTTGTGAATGGTGTGTACTACACCTAGTAATAATGTCCCGGTGCATATCAAAGTGTTTGATAGGATAATGGGAATAGAAGTTGATTCAAGGCTTCGATCACATATATAGATGTTGAGCTTATCGATTGGTCAAGAGACAAATGAGACTGAGACTAAAGTATATTCTTTATAACTACTGGCTTTTATATGTGAGTGAATTGTTCCTGTGATAAGACAGGCCATCCTAATGCAGTGACAGCGCTCTTGATCTCGATGTATGGTTGTCACCCTGTTACTTGATTATCCCTATATGTTGCTGACTGTCATCCCTACTGAATTATTCTGAAACCCTATCCGATCAGAAACCCCTTTAATTCCTATTATCCCCTCTTCCGGTGCTGTCATATGTTGTTCTTTATCACGTAAGTTTATCCCTATGCCCTCTTTGAATGTTCCTCCTACTGATCCCTTCCTCTCCTTTCATATCCCATCCTTCCGTTCCTGTTCCTATATCCCCCTTGTCCCTCTGCATCCATAGGTTCTGGATCCCTCTCACTGTGTTCCTCATCTATTGTACTCGCACCTATTCATTTCTGGTCCCTCATTCTCTTTCCTTCCACCTGCCCCTTTCTTTCCCATTCCTTCCATCTCTTGTCGCAACATACCCCTTCAAATATGTACGACTCCTAATATCATTAGGAGTTGTACATGTTTGCGCACTGGAAGAGCCTTGGTGAGAATGTCTACTGGGTTTTGCAGTGTGGGGATGTAGTGTAGTTTTAAACTGCCAGCATTGATCTGGTCTCGCGTGTAGTGATAGTATGTATCGATGTGTTTTGTACATGAACTGTTGGCATTGTCTTTGGCAGATGTGATAAATGATTGATTGTCGGTAAATAGCAGTACTGGCCTGAAATCACCTTTGAAGTCCTTCCCCAGTCTAATAAGCCAGATACCCTCCATAGACGTGACCGATCCCACGACCAGTTTGGATTCCATGCTAGAATGGGTGATGAGTCCTTGCTTCTTTGATGCCCAGGATATAGGCGAACCATTGAATGTATACACCCACCCGGAGGTGGACTTTCTATCATTGACGTCTCCAGTAAAGTTGGCGTCTGTATAGCCAATAATATCGTGAGCATACCCTTCCATGCCATCCCATTCGGTCATGTATAGGATTCCATGTTCTCTCGTGTTGAGTAGATAGCGTAGTACACGTATCACGGCTTCCCAATGATCGGCTGACAGATTTGAGGTGAACTGGGCACACTTGTTCATTGTGTATGTTATGTCGGGGCATGTGGTAATAGAACAATAGTTTAGACTGCCGATGAGTGATGCATATCTGAGATCCATTGATGGTATATCGGCCTTGGGACTGGGATGGAGGTTGTGCAAATGATCCATGGGTGAATTAATTGGCCTTCCGGCTGTGATTTCAAAATGCCTTGTGATCATGTCAATGAAAGCTGGTTGGGAAATGTGAATGGTTCCCAGATGTCTGTTGCGTGTAATCTTTATGCCTAATAAATGTTCCGCTTCACTGAGGTCCTGAATCTCGAAGATGTTTTTGATGTCCCTGACCATTTGTTCCATCAACATCTTTGAATTGGATGCGAGTAGCCCGTCATTGACGTACCATCCGGAGATCTCTATCGAGCTGTCCTCATTGAATCGAGTGAAGACCGTTAGATCTGTGTCTCCTGCTTGAAAACCAGCCTTTTCGAGTTCCCTCCTAAGCATCTGATGCCATACCCTCCCCGACTGCTTTAAGCCGTATATCCCTCTGTTCAGCTTGCACACCATGTGCTCCTTCCTCTCCTCTACAAATCCCTTGGGCTGGCACATGTACACATCCTCTTTGAGGATGCCATTGAGGTATACGCCCTTCATGTCCACATGTCTGAGTTTGAGGTTGTACTTTGATGCTAGTGCCAATATAAGACGGATTGAGGTAAATTTTATCGTTGGCAAGTACATTTCATTGAAGTTGATCCCTTGAACCTGTGAGAACCCTTGAGCGACAAGTCTAGATTTTAACTTACAGTAGGGGACAAAACCGTTCAAGTGTTTTGAACATTTGTGTTGTACTGTAAATAACAGGAGGATTACATAATCAAAAATATGACGTAATTATTTGAGATAGCCCTGCTTCTGAACTTGTGGTCACAATCAAGATGATTACATAACTCTCAATATTCATTGAGATATTAATTATTTAAAAAAATGAAGCATTTGAATGGTTTTGTCCCTCACATTTTTTAAACAAGAAATGGTATATATCAGTACTTGGTAAAGCCCCCATTTGCTCTCATCACTGCCTGCACCCTTCTAGGCATGCTCTCAATCAACTTCTGACACACCTCTGGCTCTATCTTCTCCCATTCTACTCCAATCCTCTCCCATAGCTCATGCACTCCACTAGGGGGGTGTTCATAGTCAGAAAAGCACTTTTTGACAATAGTTCAGAAGTGTTCAATGGGGTTTAGGTCAGGGGACTGAGCTGGCCACTTCATGACCTCATAGCCATGGTCAGAAAACCACTCAGTGGCCGTCTTGCACATGTGCTTGGGGTCATTATCCTGTTGAAAAATAATGTCAGTAGAATCTTTACCATAATACTCCAGGCTAGCCTAAAGCTCATCATCCAAAATCTGCCTGTACAACTCCCCATCCATCCTTCCATCAATTTTGGCAGCATAGCCAGGTCCTTCCCACAACATACAACCCCATACCATCACAGAACCTCCACCAAACTTCAGTGTTCCCTCAACTAACCTATCATTCAAAGGCTCTCCAGCCTTTTTGTACACCCATCTCCTTCTATCTGATACCAATCGATTGATTTTGGTCTCATCTGACCAGACAACATGCTTCCAGTCCTCTAGAGTCCACTCCAGATGAGCTTCTGCAACCTCCTTGCCTTCCTATACCTTACACTAAGAAGTGGCTTCTTTCTCTTTACAACTGCCTTCATCCCAGCCTTCTTCAGGTTCCTCTTTACAGTCTTGGATGTCACTGGTTCATTGAGAATGTTTTTGAGCACCTGGGTACCCTGGGTTGCATTCTCAATCTTCCCTCTTTGCATGAGCGATACGATATGGTGGATGTTGGAGGGGGATATCTTGGATGGGCAACCACCAGTGGCCTTGGGTATATCAGGGCAGTGTTTCCTATGAATGGTAGAGATAGAGCCAACAGAGACACCAAGGTAAGAGGAGATGTAGTGGCTAGAATGACCAGTTTTGAGCAATTGGATGATAGAGTCAACTTTAGCAGCAGAGAGAGGCTTCATGGTTCTGAACAAGGGATGTTTGGACAGAAACAAACTATAAAAAGGTTCACATGATGTCACATGATTTCCAGCCCTGTATATACAATTTATTGCATTAATAACTGTGAGGGACAAAACCGTTCAAATGCTTCATTTTTTAAATAATTAATGTCTCAATGAATATTGAGAGCTACATAATCATCTTGATTGTGACCACAAGTTCAGAAGCAGGGCTATCTCCACTAATTACATCATATTTTTTGATTATGTAATCATCCCTTTATTTACAGTACAACACAAATGTTCAAAACACTTGAACGGTTTTGTCCCCTACTGTATCAATGTGTCCCAGATTATCCTGCTTCACTCTGAACGTCCAACGGCTCCTTACGATGTTTACTCCTGGGGGTTTCTTGACTAGGGTCCAGGTGTCATACCCCTTCAATGTGTTGAATTCATCCTGACAGGCCGCTCACCACTGGTCTGCGTTTGGCATTCTCATGGCTTCTTTATAATTGGCTGGTTCATCCTCAGCTAGTATGATGAACGTGAATTCGTTGGTTATGGTGCTAAGTAAGCCATATGTCGCTCTGTCTATGTTATGTCTGAGTGGTGCTGGTCACTTTCCTCGTCTGTACACGCTGTTTGAGGGATTGAGCCAGAGACCATTGTTGAACTCTTTTGGTGCTCGCAGTTGACTATTATCAATTGGCGGTGGTTGGACTTCGATGACACTCTTGACCTCTGCCTCCTCTACCCTTTCATCAGCCTCTACTACCCCCACCATTCCTTTGTCATCGTTCATCTGCACTGTTGGGTTTGGGATGTCAGGCCACTCGGCTTGAGGTGTTAGGGTTGAGGCTGGTGTGACGGTGATACATGCATTATTGATCAGCGGCTCTTGATCCTCGTCGTCGGTAGTGTGAATGGTGATTCTTTCTATGTGTTTAGCCTCGTCAAATATAACATCCCTGACCTTTTTGACTCTGTGTGTCTGTGGGATATATACTTTATATGCCTTTGAGTCGTCATAATAGCTGACAAATATCCCTTCAATGGACTTGAAGTCACCCTTTCCTCTCCTGTCTTTAGGTATGAGCAACCAACATTTGCAACTGAACGTTCTAAGCCAGTCGATTCTGAGCCGTGTCCCCCAGAAGGCTTGATATGGTGACATCCCAATCCGCATGTGTAGGATACGCATTCTAATGAAATTGACTGTGTGTATGGTGGCAACCCAGAAATGTTTTGACAATCCTGACTCATGTTGTAGCATGAGTGCACCTTCTTGTAGCGTCCTGTTATATCACTTGGCGATGCTGTTATGTTCAGAGGTGTAGGGTGCAGTCATTTCATGTATGGTACCGCTATCTCTACATATCTTTTGAAAATGTTAACTGGTGTATTCACTGCCATTGTCCGTTCTGATGCATTTGACAGTTACCTTCTTCTGTCAGAGTAGCCAGGCAATATAATCCTTGAATGATGTGGTGATAGTCGAACCTTCCTTATTCTTGAGAAAGTCAATCTTGGCCAATCTGGAGGTAGAGTCGATCCAGCTGATGAAGTATTTGAAACCATTGAATGATGTCTCGAACGGTCCACATACGTCTGATACTATGATGTCACCTATGTTAGCAGGTAACTCTTCAATGTGTAAGAAGGGTGATTATATCTGCTTTCCGAATGGGCAGTCCGTGTACTAGGGTATAGGTCCCATGTGAGCATATGGGTGGAAACCGATGGCTGTCTGTTTTTTCTTCATGTTTTCGATTGTTCTATAGTTTGTGAGCACTAGCCTGTGGTGCCATAGGGCGAGATTAGAGGGTTTGCCGGAAAACTTGGCCGTTTCTGGTCCATCGCTGGGAATCCTGACCGCTAGAAAAGCAAACAGATTGTTTTCATAAAAGCCATATGTGATGGCTTTGCCGGTGTGAGATAGATACGTGCTGTCTCCTCCAAACATGGCGCCGACGTTTCCCTTGATCATCCTACCTACAGACAGTAGATTAGTTTTTAGTTTAGGGACAAATATGACATCTATTAGCATGATTCGGACATCATCTAGGCTGTATTTTGGGTCTGAAATGATCTTGATTCAAACAGTGCCCTGTTTGGTGGCTGTGAAGACGTCACCGCTGGCCATTTGTATTTTGACTGGTGGGCAGTCGTACAGCATTTCAAATAGATCTATGTTACCACATAGATGGCTTGAGGCGGCTGTATTGGCCAGCCAATAGTGGGCCTTGTCATCCATGGACGTGAGTGCCTCAGTGGTGATGGAGCTAAAAACCGGCCTGGTTGTGATGGCCATTTCGTCCACAACGGTAGCTACAAACAAGAAATCATTGGTTGGTTTAGGTGTCTTTTGCTCCATCATTGCCTCTGTGACTTTGTTCACTTGCAGTATTGGCTGAGAGACTGGCAGTTGGTTGGGTACGCTATTGGTCTGTTGTATGGCTGAGAGGTTCTGCATGTAGTTAGTCCTCCACAGTGTTGGTCCCTGCTGGGTGCCCAACATCTGGAAGCAGAGTGTCCGTTCTTGCCACAGTTGTGGCACTGGAAGGCTGGCCTCCCGTTGTTCCTGGGTAAAATCAGTTGCTGAGGTTACTGGAACCGTTGATACTGCTGAGGCTGCTGATTAAATTGTTGCAGTTGGGCCGGTAGTGGGCATTGAGCCTGTTGGTTGTGCTGCTGTTGTTGTTGCAGCTGTGCGCTATGAGGAGAAATGGTGGGTTGAGTGGGGGGAACTGCCAATTGTTGTTGTGGTCTTGCCTAGGGAATAGCATGGGTTTGGCCAACCTGCATGGGTCACTGGGTCAGGTGCCCTTGGGTGTGGGTGTGGGTGTGGGTGTGGGTCAAGCCCAGAGCACCTGTGCCCTTGGGTGCAGGTGTGGGTCAAGCCCAGAGCACCTGTGACCCAGCCCAACCCAGCGCGGAACCATGTATGTGTGCATGCGTACATGTATGATACCTAACCGGCCACTCACTCCTGTCGTACATGTGCACGTACAACATGCACGTGCATATGACACACACACGCCACACATGCATATGACATGCACGCACATATGACACACATGTGCCGCACCGTATGACATGCACACACCGACACCAACGAGCCGTACATGCATGCGTACAACATGTTCATGTCAGCACATGTGCGTACAGCACATTCACGCGTATGCATACAACACGTCCATGTCGGCACATTTGAGTCAGCACATATGTGTACAGCACGTTCATGTCGGCTCGTTCATGTCAGCGTGTTCATGTCGATGCGTCCATGTACTGCACATTCGTGTTGGCACATGCACGTACAGTGCATTTGTGTCAGCGCAAACGCAACGTATGACACGAACGCACCGTAGGCATGTGGGTGTGCTGTGCACCTAACACCCATCAACCTACGGGAAAAAACCCATGGGTTGATGGGTTTGGGTTGCCCATGGGTCGGGTGTGGGTCACCCACATTTGACCCATGGGTGACCCATGCCATTCCCTAGTCTTGCCTGAGCGATGAATGCCAATACACCATGAGTTTCCATTTCTAATGCAATTAGATCTGCTTTGTATGCCTCGAGACGAGTCTCTATTTCCCTAGGTATGCTGGTGATCATCCGTATCACTTGTGCGATCAGTCTCCAAGATTCCGGTACATTCCTGAGCAATGTGGTGGCATGAGTGGAATCGGCGATCTCTTCACCCATGCATTTGAGTTGTTCTCTGTATTCCTTCATTGTAGTAATATAGGCTCTGACTGATTACCCTTCCACCATGTGGTAATGCTCGTATCATTTTTGGATGATGCTGACTTTACTTGGGTCCTTGGACTCGAAGCAATTGAGTAATATCTTCCAGGCTTCAGAGGCAATTATGGTTTCTTTAATCTCGGTTTGTAGATCTGATGAGATACACATGAGAATTTGATAATATATCAAATTGTTCCTGGTCTTCCATTTGCTTTGAAGCTGAGCGAGTGTTTCTGTTCTGGTGGCTCTAGTAGGTTCCGTGTCTGTTCCATCGAGAATCCCATCAAGGTCTCTTTCCTTTATTGTAGCTATCATCTTCCTCTTCCATGACCCCCAATTCTCCCTGTCTAGCTCTGGCTTTATATCCCTGAATTTGTTGACATTGTGCCTTGGGAGTGCATATGCCATTTGAGTCGGTGAGACTTTTAATCTAATAGTTTAAAAGTCGGCTCAGATATTGATATGCAATTGACAGAGTATGAATGTAAACTGTGAGATGTTCGACGTGTGGAGATATATGTGAATGAATATTGTGAATGGTGTGTACTACACCTAGTAATAATGTCCCGGTGTGTATCCAAGTGTTTGATAGGATAATGGGAATAGAAGTTGATTCAAGGCTTCAATCACATATATAGATGTTGAGCTTATCGATTGGTCAAGAGACAAATGAGACTGAGACTAAAGTATATTCTTCGTAACTACTGGCTTTTATATGTGAGTCAATTGTTCCTGTAATAAGACAGACCGTCCTAATGCAGCAACGGCGCTCTCGATCTCGATGTATGGTCATTGCCCTGTTACTTGATTATCCCTATATGTTGCCGACTGTCATCCCTACTGAATTATTCTGAAACCCTATCTGATTGGAAACCCCTTTAATTCCTATTATCCCCTCTTCCAATGCTGTCATGTGTTGTTCTTTATCGTATAAGTTCATCCCTATGCCCTCTTTGAATGTTCCTCCTACTGATCCCTTCCTCTCCTTTCATATCCCATCCTTCCGTTCCTGTTCCTATACCCCCCCCTTGTCCCTCTGCATCCATACATTCTGGATCCCTCTTGCTGTGTTCCTCATCTGTTGTACTCGCACCTATTCACTTCCGGTCCCTCATTCCCCTCTTTTGTTAAATCTGCATGTCAGCGCTTAGCTAGAGGCTTCCAGAAGGGTTTCTGGAGGGTTCTGAATGGTTTCTGAAGGGGGGTTCATACTCCGGAGGCAGAGGGACTAAAGGTTGCGGGTTCACGATCGGAATCAGAATAGGGACGGAAGGACAGAAGCGCCGGGGGTCTTAGGACTGTTCATGGTATAGGGAGTACGAGTGGTTCAAGGTCACAGGGACTTGGCTTCAACTTATGTATTGCGCCCTCCTCGATCGTCTGTCCCTAATTTCGGAAACTCGGAAAGTTTACCGGAACTGAATCGGAAACTACGACGCAGAATTAAGTCAATATTTGTACTGGCAAATAGTCCAGTCGACTGGTGATTTATATACATGTATCTAGTCTTGTACTATCTTTTTCCAAGTAAAGACAAGGGGGAAAGGGAGTACAAGGGGCAATATAGAATGAAAAACAAGGGAGTGAGGTACGCGATGATCCTGTGCATCATTTATCAAAGGGGTGGAACCTTGGCTTTGTAATCTTCAGAGGTTTGGAAATGCAGAACCTCAGATTGATGCATTGGAGTATCAGAAAGCGGTTATTCAGACTTTGAGCAGTTGGAAAGGTCCCAGAAATGGTGTGGGTGGTTGTGGGGTTTAATATGGGTTTATTTGACGGCATGGGCCATAATATCTTTCCTTCCACCTGCCCCTTTCTTTCCCATTCCTTCCACCCCTCATCACAACAGCTAGAACCAGCAGGACACCACCCAGCCCTGGCCTTCTCCCTAGGCCTGACTCAGGGACTCTAACCTAGAACCTACCCACAGAAGCCAATCAGACACTGGTAAGGGGATCCAAAAGAGAATGAGATAAGGATCCCTTACCTAAGCAGCCAACTATATAGCTAGTGACTGTGACATGAGTAAGTCATGTCACAGTCAATGAAACAAGTGTAAATGAGAATTAAACTAAGGCATTAACAGGGGGAGGAAGGTAGAAAATAAAAGATATACTGGGAAAAGAATAAACATTAGAGGACAGGAGGCTGTCCCCTAACAGAGGCAAAGGCTATTGTTGATGTGCCTCTGGTGTTCCTTTGGGAGGAGCTTGCCATCCTTGCAGAGTTTGTTGGTGTAGTTAGGGAATAGCATGGGTCACCCATGGGTCAAATGTGGGTGACCCATACCTAACCTATAGGAAACCCAAACCCATCAACCCATGAAACCCATGAATTGACAGCTGTTGGGTGCATGCTGCACCCACATGCATGCAGTGTATGCATGTATGGCACATGTATATATCACATGTTTGTGTCATACATATATGGCATGTTTGTGTCATATATGTGCATGTGCATGTAGTATGTGTGTTTTGGAACCTGGACAAGACCTTGGTATAACACTTCAGTCAAGCACTATGTGAAGTGAAGCGAGATGAAGAAGAGTTTCAAACCCTGCTGCAGTACAACTCCGGAAATAATTTAATATTTGTACCTTGGTCACAAACTGTGTAATAACTCTAGCAAGCTAATACGACAAGTAAGTGATGCATTTTTTAGCAGCAATGAATGAGACTATCAAAGTCTGTAGGTTCAGGACACTTAGGGGTCCAGAGATATTCCAATGAAAGGGAATGTGCTTAGAGGAAAGAGGAAGTAAGTGGACTGAACGGATTACCCAGTCAATGCACTCTAAAATGAGGGTGAGGCCAAGACAGAAATTACAGTGAAGTAATCTCAGGAGACAAAAGAGTCTTTAATCAGGACAATCAACTGATTAGAAACCCTCAGGGGTAGAGATGCAATTGAACTGGACAATCAACAGAACAATCTCACTCTGTAGAATCAGTTTACTAAGCAGGACAATCAACTAGTTAGGCTGAATCCAAGATACTAATACCAGACAATCAATGGTACTAATATATGAGAAATAATAATAATACCGGACAATCAATGGTACTAATATTATGTAAACCTAGTAGCAGGACAATCAACCGCTGACTAAGAATTACTGAGTCACAATGTCAAGCTGACAAAGGTGATGAAGATGATGATATGAATTGATTGCTTCAAAGGGGGCAGGAAGGCCTCCTTTTATACTAATTTACAGGCTGATTAGTAAGCTAAGCATGTAATTCTACACCTTCCTAATAGGGAAAGTCTTCCAGAAACTAGTGGTCTGTGCACAGAAGGTCATGGAAGGTGCTGGAACCTTGTAGAAGTTCCTAGATCTAATTTGAGCTACTTTCCTTATTTAGTAATTAAAAAGGGCATTGTAGACAGGTTTTGAGCATGTGATTAAGGGCAGAGACAGTGTTGAGTCACTCTGGTGTCTCACCATATTATTTGTATGAGACAGGGCTGTCTCAGGCTAATATTTGGTGTGTTTCTATAGAGAAACCGGCAACTTGGCTCTGGGCTTGAATCTGGTTACAGCCCGATTATCTGGAGAGCGGAGCTTGGATTTCAGGCCAAACCTTCGGTGGTGAATAATAGAAGTTGAATTAGTGATAATGGAAGTATTAGATAGTATTATGAGACACCAGGAAGGTTGGAAAGGCCTTGAGGAGGAAGATTTGAAAGATAATAAGGCTTATTAGCAAGCAAATGCTAATAATATTGAGCTAAGGTGGTTGTACAATAGAGAACTTGTTTTTGTACTTTTATTCTTTTTTATGCTGTTTTTGTGCTTAGCTATCAACCACTAAGAGATCCCCAACGTATAAGAGATCCCCAACAATGTACACATGTGACACTATAGGTTTGGCCAGGTTACAGGTGCTCTCAGCTTAACCCACACCTGCACCCAAGGATACCTAACCTGGTGACCTATACAGGTTGGCCTAACCCATTCCATTCACTAGGTGTAGTTGGTCTGGTTCAGCTGAAGATTATTGTTGTCCTTGCCCTTGCTCTTCAATTGGTTCACATTGTCCTTGCTGCTATTGTTGTTATTGTTGCCTGCTGGTGTTTGTCTAAGTTGGACTAGTTGCCAGACTTGTCTGATTTTGATTCTTTCTTCAGCTTACTACTACCCTCCTGAGCCTGCTTTACCTTCCTTTCCCAATACCTCATATTGATCCATTGAATGAGATTTCGTAGTTCATCAAGATTCTGGGGTTTGTCAAAGTGGATTCAGCTGTCTTTGATATGTTTTGGCAGAGCCATATACTGTATGTACACCTTCTAAAGGAGAGCATTGTTGTTGTAGTCGACAAGAACCAAGAGCCTGTAAAATTCAACAACAAACCATATAGCCTTATGATTGTCATGCATGGTTAACCTTTCAAGAGTGAGTTCAGCATTGGCTTGTTCATCCCATAAACCAAAATAGATTTGTAGTTTGTTGATAAATAATTTCAAGTCAGTCACCTAATGAGGTTCCATGTTGGGATTGCTGGTCAAATAAGGCTCGAAGCATTCCAAAGCCATTCCCTTTAGGTAAGAGACTATATAATTTACCTTTTGCCTATTTTCAGGGAACAAGTTGGGCTGCATTCAAAAATTCATCCTACATAAAAACATGAAGCTTTTCAGCTTCTTCAGGTCAGTCCCTTCAAATGGGTCTGGTTTATGAATCCTGGTAGCCTGACTGTCCTGACGATGTTACCAGGCTGTTCTGCTGAGTTCAAGGATCATATTAAGAATGTCATTGTTTGCAAGACCCTGGGGGGCCTGGGCCTGTGTAGCTTGCCTTGGTTGAGGAGGTGTAGCCCCTGGTGTGTGTGGAGGAGTATGTGTGGGCAGTACCAAAGGTGCTGCCTGCACTTGTTGACCAATTTGAGGCTGTCCCTCAGCCTCAGTACCCTCACATAAGTGTACCAAACTGAGTTCTTCCTCTTCCAGATTAATTTCCTGATCATTGTTTCCATGATCTTTGTACTTGATATCATTGTCAACCACCTCTTCTATGTAAGAATTCTGAAAGGGGGAGGCAAGACATCATAGTTTGATAGGCAGAGGTAGACTGTAACTAAAGGAGAAGGGCAGGGTGCCAGAGGCACCATGTGCTCTTCACTGTAAAACTATAGGTATGAGCTGGCTGTTCTCAGCATGGGTCAGTGATCTAGTTTGAGGGGGTATATAGTAAGAAGTGATCACAGAAGATAGGTATGTTCAGAAGATATCATAAAAAAACTGAAAGTGCCAAACAAGCATGAACTCAGCACTAGTGCAATAGTACATTGAATATAATGCTGGCATAGTTCAGCCAAGTCCAACGAGCTGAGTAGAAGTGGCTGGCTTCAATGTTCTCGTTCATTGTGCCCTCCTTCCATGAGACCACTAGATTTTGGGAGGATTTGTTTAAGAGGGTGCCAAGAGTGTCAGCCTGAATGTAGACAGTGGACAGAGAGGCTTAGAGGATATACAAGTCTAATTGTGGATCTTCTGAATGAAGAAATACATACATCAAATATGCTACTTTTATAGTCAGAGAAATGGGGATAAATGACCTTGAAATATTACAGGGTAATGCAAGAACTGTATACAAAAGAATAAGACAAGAAAACAAGATATGGAAAATTTGGTCAAGCCAACTGAGCATATGTAGAACCATATTGAAATGAAAAGAAACAAAATACATAAAAGACTAAGTAGGAACAGAAGTGGATAGAATGGGATGGAATGAACTGAGGATAAACCAAATATACCAAGCTGAGACCACATACTAGTGAAAATAACTTGTCACTTATAGGTAGGATTAGATGGTAAGAATGTTCAGCTGGTATGACAGAGTAAACCAAAGCTCAGTATGTTGGGGAATGGGGAATTCTCCAATAGTTTTGAAGGGTCATCAAGCCATAATCAGTATAATGGATTCCAAACCTCTCTCACTCAGAAAACAATCCAACAAATCAGTCTTAAAATTGACTACCAAAAAAATATAATAAAATTTGGCTGGCCACTTAAGAGTGAATTACTCAAAGTAATTAACTCTTAAACTATCAAGCTCTTCAAGCCTAAGGAAATACTTCAAAAACACTTATATTTTTCGCTTATTTCGATTTTGGACCCACAAGGACCCACAGCCAGGCACCAAACGCTTATACATGGAAAATGGCGCCAAACTACTGGCTTAAGCTCTCAAGACTAAATTGTACAACAATCTCCTGGGCTTAGGTAATAGCTATTACACATTAGGTCAGCCCAGAAGCTCAGCTCACTTACTATTAATATTTTGTGACTTGACCAGTCACAAGACTACCAGCTGTGGGAATATGACTCATTAGTGACTACAGGGTGACTCGTAACTGCCACAGGCTTCCAGGACCTTCCATTCCTTTCCACACCCTTCCACTAATTTCAGGAAGGTCTTGCCTTATTGGGGAGTTACATAATCAGCTTAGAATTTGTATATATAGAGACTAGTTCTGTAGCATAAAAAGTAGCTTAATGTCAAGCCTCGGTACTACCGATGGTGCTGTCGGAGCCAGCCAAGTCCTGTAGGCCGGTCAGGGTGGCTTGGCTTCAACGTACTCATGCGTTGCACCCTGCCTCCTGTGCGTGCCACTAACTTGTAACGAGAACAGATACTCAGGCGGATGCCGAGGGTATCGGCCTGAGCAAGGACTTCTGAACAGAAGGAGGAGAGTAGGGAGGCATAAGCCTAGTTGATACTCAGACTGAGGAACTATGTACATGTATCCACTACTTATATAGGCTGAGAGGCGGAATGTGGAATAAGGGTGGCATAAGACATGGAAAAAAGAATAAGGTATGAAGACCATGTGGAGGTATAGTCCACGATGATTAGAATAGAATAATGAGGGAGTAAGACAATAAAATATAAGTGGTGAGATTGTGGGAAAGAATTTAGAACAATAAGGAATGGCCGAGAATAAAACAATAGGGCCGCGAGTGAGTGGCAGGGAATAATAAACGTCCCGTGGGTAAACGAGTGAGGGGAAAAGAGAAGGAGTATAGGGATGATAAAGAATAGGGGTTGGGGAAAAGGATAATGAACCAGGTGATAAACCGGGTGTACCGAACTGAAACCGTACGCCATGGGATGATGTGAGTGGGAGTCAGTTGGTCGGTTGGTCGGTACTGCCAAGTAAGTCAAAGCACGATGTGTGGTCATGACAGTATCCCCCCTCTAGCGGCTGAACCCATGAAGCCGATAGGCAGTGTGAGGTTCGCGAGTATGAGTGAGGGCCAGGGGAGGTGACTGTATTGGAGGGGGCCGTGAATAGAGGTGGGTGGTGAGGCCTCCTAGGTGGAATGGTGTTTTATCATGCTTGTGACAGCATATTATAATGGCAGGCTTGTTGTCGGAATTCGGTGGGTTGGTTTGGCCGATCCCGACATAGGGTAGTGACCCTTAGGCAGGGCCAATGGGTAGATGGCCAGAAACATGGTCCGACCCGGTTTTCGAGAAGGTCCGTGTGAGGGTGAAGTAGGATGGAGGGGAAAAATTGGGATAGAAGAGAAGAGAGTATGTTTCGGTGATGAAAGAAAAAAAAGGATAAAAGATAAAAACAGTAGATGAAGAAAGAAAAGAAAGAAAACGGTGGGGAAAAGGAGGCATAATGGGGGTCCTTAGTCGGGCTCTAAAGGCCACGGGCCTGGTTTATCAGGGTAGGCAAGGTGGAACTCTGCCACGATCTCGGGAGCGTGATCTAGTTCGGTTGCTACTAACCAAGACGTTTCATCTTCAGTGCCTTCGTAACCCGTCCAGCGGACAAGGTAGAGCAGGGGGCAAGGCCTGCGTCTTCTATCGATCTTTGAGTCAAGGATCGCGGCAATTTCATACTCGATTTCTCCGTCGATTTCGACAGGGGGAGGCAGAGGTTGAATGCGATCGGGTATGGTATTGGGGGTGGAGGGTTCGAGCATTGAAACATGGAAGACCAGGTGTACTGCCCGCATAGAGTTGGGTAAACGGAGGGTATAGGAATGGGTGCCGACACGTGCTATTACTTCGAAAGGGCCGAGATACTTTTCCACTAGTTTTTTGGAGGGTCGAGTGGTCTGGAAGAATTGGGCTTTGACAAATACTGAAGTTCCGACAGGAAACTCGGGGGAGGCGAGTCTGCGGGAGTCTGCCGAGGCTTGATATCGTGATTGGGCCTGACTAATTTGTTTTTTAAGGGCTCCATGGAGCTGATCTAGATCTACAGCAAATTCGCGTGCTCGAGAGGAGGCGAGATCGCGCTCGGGGTGTACGGTGAGGTTTGGGTGATGTCCCTTATTGGCGAAGAAGGGAGAGATGCCCGTGGTGGCATTTGGAGCGTTATTGTATGCAAATTCGGCTAGTGGCAACAGTTCGGACCAATTGTCCTGTTGGTAATTGCAGTAGACTCGAAGGTACTGTTCCAGCGTCTGGTTTACTCGTTCGGTTTGGCCGTCGGCTTCCGGATGGTAGCCTGAGGTAAAGTGTAGGTGCATGTCGAGAGCTTTTCTGAGCGACCTGAAGAAGTGAGAGACAAATTCGCTTCCGCGGTCAGATGTTACATGGCTCGGTACACCGTGCTTGGAGAAGACGTGAAGCACAAACAGTTTGGCCAAATCGGCGGAAGTGATTGTAATGACTGTAGGGATGAAGATACTTTGTTTGGTGAGTCTACAAACTATCACTAGTATCGATGTGAAACCGGAGGACTGAGGAAGTTGCTCAATAAAATCCATGGATATGGAATTCCATGGTCGTTCGGGAATGGGGAGTTGTTTTAGGAAGCCGTAGGGTTTGTGACGCTGCGATTTTGAACGCATACATGTAGTGCAGGATTTGCAGAAGTCGATGACCGAGGTGCGCAAGCCTGGCCAGATGTATTCGCGGTGGATCAGGGCTAGTGTTTTGTTTTGACCGAAATGTCCCGAGAGGACATGGTCGTGCTTGTATTGTAGGACACGTAATCTGAGGTTGTTGGCGTCGGGGACGTAGGTCCGGTTGTCTAACCGAAGGAAACCGTCCGGGGTTTGTGTCCATCTTGGGTTTGGTACTTCGGGAGTGCTGAAATGGGGTACTGCCATTGGATCAGTCGGGAGGGCTGCACGTATGTCGGAATGGAGTTTTTCGGAGTCCATGATGGTGCTTGCTCGTAGTGTCGGGATGATAAGTTGCGTCGCCCGAAGGGATTCCACTAATTGAGTGGTCATAAAGATTGGTCGGAGGTTTTGGGGGTTGATGGTGCCATAGTTGTTACCCCCCTCTTTAGGGTAGACGTCCCATCGTCTAGTTAAGGCGTCGGGTTTTGTACCGAGTTTGCCGGGGCGGAAACGGATAGTGATGTTGAATTGGCAGAGGTATTCGGACCATCGTGCCTGTCTCCGTGTCAGGACTTTAGTGGTGGAAAAATATTCGAGGTTTTTGTGGTCAGTGATGACGTCTACGGGGTCGGCAGAGCCTTCCAGATAGTGCCGCCATCGCTTGAACGCCTCAAAAATTGCTAAAAGTTCCTTGTTATGAACATCATAGTTTAGCTCGGGAGCGGTAAAGGTACGAGAATGAAAGGCAATGGGATGAATCTCGCCTTCGGGATTGATAACGGAAAGGATTGCCCCAAGGGCATAGTCTGAAGCATCGGTTTCCACGACCAGGGGTAAGTCGGGTTCCCAGTGATGCAGGATAGGTGCCGAGGTGAAGGCCGTTTTGAGCAGGTCAAAAGACTTTTGACAGTCTTCGGTCCAAGCCCATGTCATGCCTTTACGTGTCAGCCGGGTAAGGGGTACGGTTATATCTGAATAGTTAA
>QLPI01009560.1:0-14610 GCA_003314275.1 Chroogomphus rutilus
GAAAATCGACAATAGACGTACAGCATGTAGGCTGTTGTACTTAGTGCGGTGGGTGGGTTATGAGGGCACAGACGAAGAAACTTCATGGCTCCTTGCAACAGAACTCAACCATGCTTCAGAACTCGTTCAAGACTTTCACAAGTCGTATCCAGATAAACCTGGACCATTACCTATTCCATAAGCACCTCGCAATTTCTCTTCCGTTCACTCTCGCTCATTCCGTTCATTATCACTCTCGCATTTCAGTTCCGTTCTCTCTGTCTTCAAGTTCAAAAAAAATAAATCCTCAATTCCGATTCACTCATTCAACTTGCAATTCAGCTTCTTCTTTCCGTTTTCAAGTTCAATCCTCAGTTTCCACTTCATCATTCCTTATTCCAATTCAACTCTATTCCGAACTTCAATTCACATTCAAGTCAATATGCATTTTAAATCCCATAGTCCAACTCTATATCTCCATTTCCATCCACATCATCAAAGTCATTCCTCGGATTTCTATTTTTGTTTATCCAACCTTCCCAAGACCCACGCACTCTTGGCAGCTCTGACACCCAGTCCCTGCTCTGCGGCCTCTGATGCTGTAACGACATCCGCAACTCGCTCACCTCACCTCGCAATTGTCTGATTTCACCTCGCAGTTCTGTTGCAACTTCAGATGCGGCTGACTACTTGGAGGGGCAGCGCCAGCCTTGCGCATGGAAGTATAAGGCAGAAATGAGCTAGGGGTTAAATACAAACTCAGCTAGACACTATAGTAGCTTCGACTGCTTGCTATTAATCCCCAATTCCAACACACCCCCTCAAGCATAGAAGCGTACACTCGCTAACTCTCATAACCATGAAACCATTGCCAACTTAACCTATTGCCCGCATCAGCATTCCCTCCGGCAGGGTACCTTTTCCCTCCGGCTCACAACAAAGTGTCGGGTTGCTATCCTCAGGCTCTAGCTCTTTGGCTCTCTGGCTCTGCAGGATCTCTAGCGGCAGTCTTCCAGATCGTCGCAACTGGCGTCAATAGTGAACTTGAGCGACATCGCTTCATCAAAATGAAGGCTTGAAATTGGTTATTGGTTTGTGATAATGATGCAACGGTGTGTGTGGAAATTGACATGCGGAATTCCCTGCCATTGTCTCAGTGATCTTCTGCATCCTAGCTGCCTCTGTTGTTGATACTGCAGTGCACCACCGCATGGTCTGCCTGCGCCATGTCTCCTGCAAGGTCCATTGTGTCTGTCCTGGCCTTGCACATGCACCACTGTCCTCGCGTGGTCCCTGATTGGTTCATGTTTCTCAGGTTACGTCTGGGCTGCTGCATATGCCCGTGGTGCGTCATTGGTTCGAGTTATGCGCTGCAGGATCGTAGTCGTAAGTACCGTACAGTGCGGCCTTGCACATTGCAGTACGGCCTTGCACATTGTGTGCATTCTGGCTGATTTTCGTGAGCGGGCGCCACCCGCAAGTACATTTGCCGTCTGGCCTTTGGTTCATCATGTTTAGCGTCCGAATAGACTGCGGCAAGGCTGTGATTAACGGGTGCCACCCGTGGCTCAGTTCCAGGTCAATTCCCAGCATTGCCGGGGCCCATAACCTGTTTCAACTTCAGATGCGGCTGACTACTTGGAGGGGCAGCGCCAGCCTTGCGCATGGAAGTATAAGGCAGAAATGAGCTAGGGGTTAAATACAAACTCAGCTAGACACTATAGTAGCTTCGACTGCTTGCTATTAATCCCCAATTCCAACAAGTTCCTCGTTAGTCATGCGGCTCTCCGAGACCTGGAACTTGTGTTCCAAGAGCTCCTGACGATGAGCTTCGATGGACCGCTGCAGCTCCAGAAGGGCAGCGGTCAGCGTGGTGACCGGTGTGGGCTAAGGAGGTACAGGAGGCACGACTCTGAGAGCTGGCGCAACCGCAGGAGGTGGTGGTGGAGGAAGTGTAGGGGATGGCACAGGTGGTGGAGGGGGAGAAAAAAGGGTTGGCGGAGGAGGTGGTGGGGCTGGTGATGGCGTCGACACAGTGATCTGTGGCATCTGTGCCACAGCAGGTGGAGGGGACGACTCCTGAGGAGGGTTGGGCGGTGGAGGAGGCGGTGAAGAGTGGGAGTCAGAAAGGAAAAGAGGGGTACGTGCTCTGGGTTCCAACCTCGGCCTTTTCGAGGGATCCGCACCATCAGCATCAGACTCATCTTCTGGCGTACCTTCCCTCGCTTGCTTTTCAGACCTCAGACTTCCCTCATCCTCAGGATTCCGCTCCCTAACTTTTCCCTTACCCTTCCTCTTACTTGTACTGCGACCTCTCTCATTCACACTACAACCAACACCTCTCTCACTACACCATACGCACGCACCCAAATCCAGATCCAAATCCCACTTCCTCAGACACGTATTGCGCCGCTTTTTGCAGTGATTGCAAGGCTTCTTGACGATGAACCCATGAGACCAGGGTGTACGATCATCTTCTGCACCCAACCTCGCATTTCGATAGAAAACGCCGCTCACATCGCCCTCGTCATACCTCATCTGAAGACGGGCATACTGCAAAAACGATGTCAGCCAAAGTCAATTCCAAGACAATACTTTACTCACCTTCGCACTTTTCGAGTTCTCCCCTTCAACCCAGGGCTCTCGCATATCGATGTGCTCCTGCTCGAGAAGCGCCTGGCTGCACGTGATCGTAGACGACGAGGGGGACGGGACAGTGACGGGCAGATATGTCTCACCTCGGAGATACGTGGCGATTGGCGAGGGATTAGAACCCATGAGTTTTTGGACGTAGGCAGGGTTGACGTAGTATCCTTCCATTTGCAATGTCGACGATGGTTACCCCCCAAACTCCCTCACGACTACTCATATATGCTTCCGCATTTCCGAACTCCAACGGGGCCACCGTTCTAGAACTTCATTTCCACGGCCTCATGGGACTCAGCCGTAAGGGGGGGATACTGTCAGGAACCGTATGCTGGCAAGCCGACTATTCAATTCAGCCCACTCAGCCCAACTCCGCTCTCGCTCGCTATTCAACATTACGCCCTCAGCCCACGGACTATATGCACCTCGTGTATCCGTCTTGGCGTCTTGTGCTCCTGTCAAATCACTCCACTCATTTACGTCACATTCCACATGCTCGCTTTTCCATTCTGTCCTCATTTACGTTTAATATCTTTCATTATGTTTCATTTCATTTTCATCTGTTCGCAATTCCGTTCACTCCTTTATATCTGATCTGCTATTACGTCCTTAGGGTAACTTCATTGGGAATCTGAGTGACACGTCACTCAACAATGTCACGGAGGAGATCATTATTTGGGGCGTAGTATTCTGTTCTCGCTTTTCACAATCCTCGGCTTTCTCATTCTATTATAGGAATCTCTTCGACTTCTAATAGATTAGAAAGTAGTATAAAAGATCTTGTACTATTAGTTCAGTCTTCAGTCAGAAAATCAATCTTGATTTTGACTAAGTTCCTCTGTTCACTTCTGTCTCTCTTCGCTTTTACGAAATTTGGGGACCGTGCGATCCAAGTGGGTGCAATGCAAGTACGTTGAAGCCAACCCCAATCCGAACCTCGCCAATAGTCTCGCCATTGGGAGATTTAATAATATACAATTACATCTTTATCATCATCGTAACACATGTCCTACTTATATAGGTTCAAGAGGCAACATGTGGAATAAGGAATGTGGGACAATAAGGTATGCAGAGCATGTGGGAGTATTGTCCACAATGATCAAAAATAGAATGGATGAATGTAAACGGGGATAGAACAATGAAAATAGAATAATAGGGATGTAGCCAGAGATGGAACAATAGGGAGTGGACGTCTATAAAACAATGGGGCTATGGCCAAGGATAACACAAGGACAGAATGTCCCGAAGTAAGGCGGGTCAAGGGATAAGGAATGGCTGGGGTAGGTTTAATGGTTGGTGGAATGAGGAAGAGTGGACAAAGGATGGGGATGGGAATGCGGAGGGTGGATGTGCCAAGCCGAGACTGGCATACCAAGTAACTTGCATGCAGCTTGGACTTGTGCGTAGATGTAGTCTGATTTACTCGGTTGGCACTGCCAAATTACCGGACACTCAGTACATGTACTTGACAGGCAGCAACATGTCACAAACAAGTGACACATGCTTGTGATTGGTCATCGGAACATACTTGCAGGAGCAGTGCTCCAGCTGTCTTGGCATTTCCACTTTGAGGGTATGGGGGAATCCTGGGTAGGCGTGTCCGTGGAGGTCAAAAGAGTGACCAGTGTTTTTATTGGGACCACTTTATGAAGTACCTTGCTAGGACTCAAGTTTGCTAGCATTGTGGTGAGGAATAATACCGAGTCATTTGGATACATCTATCCATTCATAGGAATCAGCCTCTTCAGTACGAATTACCCCAAACCCATTCAGTACGTACATCGTAATGCAGATTGTGGATGTTGTCAAGTATGCATACTGAGCACCCGGTAACTCGGCAATGCTGACTGAACAATCAATCCAACTCCATGCACAAGTGACCAATCCACACATATGTCACTTGGTACATTGGTGTCAGCTCAGCACATTCACCATTTACATTCCCCGTCCTTATCCCTCATCCACTCTTCCCCACTCATTATCCACTAATCCTGCACTGTCCACTCCTTATTTCTTAACCTGTTGTTATGGCCCATGCCGCCAAATAAACCCACATTAAACCCCACAACCACCCGCACCATTTCCGGGACCTTTCCGATCGCTCAAGACTGAATAACCGATTTCCGGATGTCCGATACATCATTCTGAGGTTCCGTGTTCCCAAACCTCCAAAGACTCCGAAGTCAAGGTTCCGCTCCTTTGATAGATGACGCGCAGGATCATCGTGTACCTCACTCCTTGTTCTTCGTTTTATATTGCCCCTTGTACTCCCTTCCCCCCCTTGTCTTTACTCGGTAAAAGATAGTACAAGACTAGATACATGTATATAAGTCACCAGTCGACTGGACTATTCGCCAGTACGAATATCGACTTAATTCTGCGTCGTAGTTTTCGATTAAGTTCCGGTAAACTTTCCAACTCTCCGAAATTAGGGACAGATGATCGAGGAGGGTGCAACACATAAGTTGAAGCCAAGTCCCTGCGACCTCGAACCACTCGTACCACCCTATACCGTGAACAGTCCCAAGACCCCTGGTGTTCCCGACTTCCGTCTGCTCCGATTCCGATCCTGAGTCCGACCCTTAGTCCCCCTGCCCCCGGAATATGAATCCCCCCTTCGGAAACCATTCGGAACCCTCCGAAAATCCTTCCAGAAGTCTCTAGCTAAGTGCCGACATGCGGATTTAACACCTGTCCTACTTCAGGATATTTTACCATTGTTTTATTTTTGGCCATGACCCTATTGTTTTATAGTTGGTCACTTCCTATTGTCCTATCCTTGGCCACATTCCTATTATTCTAATTTTCATTGTTCTATTCTTTTCCACATTCCTTATTCTATTCTTGATCATTGTGGACCATACCTCCACATGCTCCACATACCTTATTGTTCTCCATTCCTTATTCCCCATCTCGCTTCTTAACCTATATAAGTAGCGAATGTATGTAGATAGTTCCTCACTCTGAATATCAACTTTATTTACCTCCTCTCATCTCCCCCTCTTAGTCTAAAGTCCTTTACTCAGGCCAACACTCTCGGCACCCTCCCGGGTTTTCTTCAGTCTAAATTAGTGGCACGCATGGAAGAGCAGGGTGCAACACAAGAGCATGTTGAAGCCAAGCCACCTCGAATGGTCTGCAGGACTTGACTGACTCCTGCCCACAATATCGGCTTTACCAAGACTTAACAGATATACAAGCAGACAAAGGATCACAGCTTCCCATATATGAAGCTGAGAGCTATGCTTTTCATGGACTGCCATGTGTGCTTCCAACAATCCTCAGTGCCTGGGTCCAAGGGCCAAGTAAAACAGGCCAGCAGGTAATTGATGCGCTGGGTAGCCAGAATCCCTGAATCATTCGTCTGGTCAGGAGTATTGAGCACAGCATCTACAAGGGGACCGATCGTTTGTAATGAGTTGTCCACAACTGAAGGCAGTGTCCATAGATGCAGAACCAGCTGCAAAAGTGTTTCCACCTGTGTACCAAACAAACAAGTGTCCCTCTGTTGTGAAAATTGAGCATGCTCAAAAACCGGCAAATACAGTAGGCCATGCATACCAATTTGGCAATCTTCTTGAATTCTTACCTGAAATCTATACTCTACTACAACTACACTGTATGGGAGTGCCATGATCTTATTTTTGGCTTAACTCTCATTGAGTATGCCACTGTGCACAACCTTCCTGAGGGTGCCACATCTAAAGTTGTTGAAATATGTGTGAAAGAGGTAGAGACTCGAGGGATGGACATAGAGGCTATTTATCAGGTGCATAATACCTTTAATATGTCAACCATCTCTGTTCAACCCATCTTGACTGGCCAGCAAGTGAATGTACAAGAGGTGAAACAAATGGTAGATGGGCTTGAGCTTGAATCTGGGCAGCCTTCTGTGAAGCAGCACTGTGTTGCTGAGAAAGGATATCTTGTGGCCCCTTAAAGGTAGGTTCCTTGAGGGTAGGTGGAGGAGGAAGCATCTTGGTCCTATCTTGTACCCCCTTTTCTCATTCATGCTCATGCTCACTGTCACACTGTTCTTCATCACGGAGGCACCTCTCAAGATCATCTCCTATAAGGTCTTCAATGATCTCTTTGCCTGTATCAGTAATTTTGGCTTGTGTGGCTATAGGTCACTGGCTCAAAATGGAGTATTCCAAGGATTTGCAATTAGCAGCCTCAATCTGCTGTTTGGTCTGTTCATTTTCAAGGTCAATACTTGACATTTGGGAGAGCTGAAGTGCCAGCTATGCTAAGTCATAAAAGATGACATAGGGTTGCGATAAATTAAAAGAAAACATGCAGAATCAGTCCCTATGAGAAGATGAGAAGTAGTGAACATGTGAGCATAAAGATGGTCATGAAACTTACTTATACTTTCCTGCAGCTGTCTTGTGGCCATATTTATCTGGTTTGCCATAAATCTCAAATTTGTATCAATTCACATACAACACCCTTCCTGACTACCACTCCATTGATTCACCGATCAATTGGTGTCACCCACCTCACACAGCACATGTGGCACATTCACATACAACACCCCATCCAACCACCGCTCCATTAATTCAAAGAAACCTGCATCAACCCACCTTGTGGGTATGGGCTTGGGCCAGGTTGGCCAATCCTGACCCTGACCTGTACCCAGGCTACCCCTACCCACTACCCACATGGGTTTCCAATACCCATGATAATCACTACTTGAAGGTCCAAAAAACTCAGGTGTGATCCTCAGCCTGGTCTAGGCCTAGGCTAATCAGTTTGGGATCAGTTTTGAATCTCAAATAGGTCATCCTCTGACAGTTCCCTCACTGAAAATAATGTAATGAAGACTTTGATTACTGCTTGTAGGTAGTATAAAACAGTATTTAGGTATATATATGTAATATGAGACATTTTAAGTGACAAAGGACCCTTTCACTGGTCTTGTAGGTATGAGGACTATAATGCAAGATAAGGGGGTTGCTACATGGTAGACTATACCCTTATATGTCATTGGTGGGACGTTTGAGAGGTGTGATGGTGTACTATCAGGGAGAGAGGTTGTGGTTGTAATCAGGGGCGGAAGGAGTGGGAAGAGAGAGGGGAGGAAAGGGAGGAGAAAGGACTGGGGACAAGTACACGTGGGCAAGACGGCAGAGGAACATGGAGAGAGTAGATCCAATATATAGAGACAATTAGTAATGACTCATAGACACAGAATAGACACAACTCACACGATGTTATGAGCTAGAATGGACAAACGACATTACTTATACCTTAAACACACATGTGGCCGGAGGGGTAGAAGGGGTATAGGAATAGGATCACAGGGCAAGATGCAAAGGGGAAGGGCAGGATTAGCAGAGGAAGAGATTACAATAACTACAAGAATGGACTTACACAATGGAGGATGACATACGACCATGCCAGGATGCATATATGCAATTTTTGAGGGAGATATGACAAGAAGTTAGAGGGATTTCTGACTGGGATAGGATCTAGGTGAAGGTACTCACATCAAGGATGAAGATTTGTGTGCACAGCATAGTTTAGTAGATAGCGTGGTCGGTGACATAGAAGGGCAATCAGAAAATAGGGTGGCGACCCTGCATCCAGATTGAGACTGCTGCCGCCACATTAGGAAGGACTCATTTTACCACAGTACAACTCATCTACATATAAAATTAGATAGCTATGAAGTTATACATCAGTTTCAACCTCATACGTCTGTCGATCAATCGAAAAGCTCGACACCTGTGCGTGCAATCGAAGCTTCAAGTTACATATATTTCCATCGCTTGTTGAACACCTGGACATGCCGGGGTATCAGCTCTAGGTGTAGTACACAGTAACTACACCATTTATTCACATATGTTACTACACGTCAAACATTCCACAGTTTATATTTCGACTCTACCAACTGCACACCACCTTTCTGGGTCAGCATCTAAAGCCATTGATATACGCCAGCCATATCACCACATATATAGAAATAACAAATCACAAGCAAATGATAAAAACACAGAAAAAACACCAACAAAATTGCGTATAAATACATTCCCATTTCCCCCGACTTTTAACTAATAGGTTGGAGTTTAGAGGGCCACATACTGGACACTTCACCTGTTCTCCCATAATGCTTGTGATCTGTTGCTGCACATATGACCTGTAGCTGTGTTGTGCTGTGCAGAATTTGATGGAATAAACAATCCAATTATTGCAGGGGGATGGTAATGTGAGTGAATGGACAAGTTGTATATGAATGGCCAGGGACTTATGTTATGGCCCATGCTGCCAAATAAACCCACATTAAACCCCACAACCACCCGCACCATTTCTGGGACCTTTCCGATCGCTCCAAGTCTGAATAACCGATTTCTGGATTTATGATGCATCATTCCGAGGTTCCATGTTTCCGAACCTCCAAAGGTTCCGAAAGTCAAGGTTCCGCTCCTTTGATAGATGACGCACAGGATCACCGCGTACCTCACTCCTTTGTTCTTCGTTTTATATTGCCCCTTGTACTCTCTTCCCCCCCCCTGTCTTTACTTGGTAAAAGATAGTACAAGACTAGATACATGTATATAAGCCACCAGTCGACTGGACTATTCGCCAGTACGAATATCAACTTAATTCTGTGTCGTAGTTTCTGATTAAGTTCTGGTAAACTTTCCGACTCTCTGAAATTAGGGACAGACGATCGAGGAGGGCACAACACATAAGTTGAAGCCAAGTCCCTGCAACCTTGAACCACTTGTACCACTCTAGACTGTGAACAGTCCCAAGACCCCCGGCATTCCTGACTTCCGTCCCCGTTCCGATTCCAATCCCGAGTCTGCGACCCTTAGTCCCCCGCCCCCAGAATATGAACCCCCCCTTCGGAAATCATTCAGAACCCTCCGAAAACCCTTCCGGAAGTCTCTAGCTAAGCGCTGACACGCGGATTTAACAACTTACCCCACACCTGTAAGCAGCCTGGCTTCAGTAAAATCTGGTAGAGAGGCAGGAAAGGAAATATTGGGTCAGTATCTGGGGTTCAAGGGCAGAGTCTCAAACCTATCTGCAGCGAAGAGCAGGCTGATGATTCCAAAAAGGAAATCACATTGTTAGGAATAAGGTATAAGGGCAAAATATCAAACTTGTATTGAGCTGAGTCAAAATGCTTGTATCTAAGATGTTGAATATTTTATGGCGATATGAGCCAATTTCATGTCTGATGCCTATGGGTACTTAACATTAAAATGTTATCAACCATATTTTATTTTCCTTTAACTCCTTTACTCAAATTCAGCTTGACAGTCCTTCTACCAATATCCACGCATCATTCCCAGGAAGATCTATCATATTCCAATGTCTGTATCAAGATTATTCTATTGTAGAATGATCCACAGTAATATATTCATTCAATAATAGTGTGAGTGTGATGTATAGCACCTATTTAATGATCCCCGCTGGTTCCACAGCCTTGAATGACGATGAGAGGGGTTTTGACCCAATGCGGCTTGATGTCATGTGCATGCGTCGAGTAGATATCAAATATAAGTGTGAGGGGGTTTTTGGTATGAGGGACTAGTTATATTCATTGTAGTTACTATGGCTTTATACAAGTAAAACACCTGACTACAATATGATCCATAATTAATGGATTCTGTGGAGCATATGCAGGGTTGACCCATTGTGAGGCACCCCAATGAGATCTTCTTGGAGAATGGCACCTGTCAGTTGTGCCCATTGAACACAATTCCTTTTCCATTTGTTCCCTTCTCATCTGCAATGAATATTCCCTTTCTAAGTCATGTCTTGTGTCTCATTCTCCTGTTTCTCAGTCATCTGTCCTCGGTGACGGCATATATGCACCCCGGTTTCTTCAATTCTGGTTCCTTTGCACATGAGTCTCTTCCCCTATATCCTTTGCATCTCTTCCTATCTGTTTCCCTTTGTCTCCTTCTGTGTTCCATACAATTCTGGCTCTTCTGGCCTCTACATCTCCTGATCTTCTGGGCGCTTAGCATCTAAGTCACCGCCGTTCATGTCTCTCGCACAGTAACTACTAGTAAGACCTGTTGCTACTTTATCTTCAACTGCATGCTAACTAATACTTGTTCTTTTTCCAGTTTTATAATATTTTTCTTTGTTATACAAGCATATATGCACATTAATGTGCATTTCTGTCCTTATTTCTTTATCCCTCGCTTGCCTCTCTCCATTCCTTCCACCATTCATCACAACAATTCACACTGTGCATATACGCACATGTGTAGAGCTCCACTCGCGTCTTTCCCAGACGCATCACCAGTGACACATATCACTGATGATGCACGCACCTTTGAGTATGGCCATGCATAGGCAGACTTAGTATATAATAAACATGTATTTAGTTTACAATAATTTAATCACAAAAATTTCCCAATTTTCTTCCCCATTTCTGTCCTATATTTAGAACCAGTAAATTATAGTCAACATTAACCAAGAGGGAGGTGGGAGTCACTGGCGACAATACACGCTGGCCGCTAGAAACTACAGAAGGGATCTGTCGAACGAAGATGCTGGCCCAGGGCTGTCGTGTTATGGTTAGTGTTATAAAAGCAGTAAATACTTGACCCATTGTCATTGTGCACTGCCTTGGGCTATTATGTAACAGCCCTTATTGTTCTATATTTTCGGCCATCCATTGATTGCCATATAGTATATAAGCAGTACACTTGTAGTATCTGCACTTCTTCAGCTCTTATGCTGAACTCACATGTTGCAGGTATAGTAGTTAATACACTAGCTCTTATGCTGAACTCACATGTTGCAGGCTTACTCTGCCAATAGAGTTGCCTTTACAACAGTTAGTCACTGCCGTCTTGGATTCGTTCATTGTATATGTCAGTCTCCATTGCCTTGCAGGTTAACTCATTATAAAGCTAGGCAAACAGTGAGGAAATGGAGTAGGGGTGATGGTAGTTGAGCGAAGAGAATTGAAATGCGAAGGGAGCTTTATATCAGGGTAAAAATGCTGGAGATTGTCATTGTTTGTTCTTTACTGCAAGTGCCTGGACAAGCGAAATTTGATTGTTGGAAGACTCTTGTATTTGGTGATTGTTGTGCTTGGCTTAGCGACACCAAAGGAGTTAGACACATGATAGAGTTTTGATATTGGGTGGCCTGAGCCGAAAATATTCAGACCGGATTTCATCCTTATAGCGTCAGCCATGCAGAGTAAGACATTGATAAGTGATAAGCTCTCACTGTTGAAAGACACAAAAGCCTAAAATACCATGCTTTGATTGAGGCTGAAAAAGTGCATACGCTGGAGTCAGACAAGGGGTTGTTGATCAACTCACAAAATAGATGAGAAAATATCAGCAAAAAGCGGCTAGTTTCTCCTAATTCCTATGTCCAGCTGTAAGAATAGAATAGACGTCAAGTAGAGTTCGAGTTGTCTCACAGCATCCCCTGTTCGAACCAACCACCTTCTAGATGCTAGATGGAGCTCTCTTGGACCCACACCACCACCTCAACTTCCTTTCCCACGGTACGAAGTTATTGGAGTATAGGACCAAGACCGCTAATCCTACTTCTCTAAAGTGCACTCTATTACTCCCGTATACACTCGTACTCCATGCCAGCCAACCCCAATTCCCCCAGCATCCTACCGACACAGGGAATAGGGATGCTTGGGCTTTAACTGTACTATTGGTGATCGGTATATTCACTTCACCTCTTGTATCTGTAAGGTACAAAGAAAATGCCTCAACTCTTTGAGCCTGATGCATTACTCAACAAGCACACTCACTGATGCTCACCTTTCTCAACTCAAGGTTTATTTCCCCCGAGGAACACGTAGATTGTGTATTGGAGTCCAAATGTTCGGGCATCATAGTGCATGGTAGCTTCCTTGAAAGATGGTGGTGTTGATGGATCCAACGAAGAGTGTGCACTATAGGTTCCCAAGACAAGGCTATTCCAGTGTCAGATTGACTGCCAGCCAACAGAACTGTGCACGTGGCGAAACTCGTGACAGGTTCAAATACAACCGGTCCATTCCAGTGTGTAGCACCGGTCTGGGACCCCATATATTTGTGCTTTTCCAGGCTCAATGTCATTTGTGGTACCTGTCAAGATTTTTTTTCCCCAATAGCCTCATTACACATCTGAGTTCACAATCATCTTTAACATAATAATATGAAGTCCTTAGAGCAGAGAATCACATCTGGTGTGGCCAGACTACTAATGAGGCTATAATCAAAGAACAATAGGCAATTCTGTTATTGTTACCTGGGCAGTTATTATGGCCGAGGCAATATATAAGTACGGGAAAGCATATGAGTATTGTGGCCTCTTTAAAGAATATTCAAGGCTTGTTGAACAAGCAAGGGAACTTTGCAACAAATGAATGCCAGGCAGGCTTGGATGAAATGTGTGCTCAGAAAGGAAGCGACATGACTTAAAGAGGTGTGTATATAGAATTCCTCTGGTGGGAATAGTAGGTGGACATAGTAAACCACACATGTGATTGATAAGGGAAGGTTGAGAGCAACTCATAAGAATGGCGAGTGACAACGGATGGTGGTGCATTTGTTATTTGAAAGGCAGTAGTGCTACTTGTCTTCAGATTACTATGCCATGATAAAAGACATTTGAGATGGAGGCACGCTTCTCAGCAGGATCACAAACTGGGCTGGAGTATCTGTTACGTTGATATGTCTAACAGCATGGTATGATAGTAAGGATTTGGTGACTTTCTTCTTGAGTTTGTGCTAATACCACCATTTGAAACAAGCCATGAGTATCATGACACCAGCCCACTCAGTTACAGGAATGATCTAGAAAGACTATGAATGTCTTACAGTAAATTGGCCATGTGCTGCCTCTTCAGCCCTCTGAATCCATGGTCAAGGTACCACTAGGTTCAGGGGATGATGTTCGGGCCATAACAAGAATACAGACTGGACTCAAAGACTAGAGTTGTGTTTAATATTATCATAGGAAACTCACACTCAACTACTTAATCAATACAATTATATGTGCTCCTGCCTTCTCATGTTCTAGTGCTGGCATTGCTTCTATCAGTGGACCTTGCCAACTTAACATCATTGTCTCTGCTTTCTACCCCACTTTCCCCCACCATCAAATATGTACTGTCCCAAGTCTTTCCCTTCAATCCATGGTCCACATCACCGTCGAGGAGAATATAGCAAGACTGGGAACCAATCACCATTAGTTTGCATTCTTGATGGATGATTCACAAGGTTGGACTCCAAGACCTGAACAAATTCACATTTTCTTCTGCAGCTGCAAAGGGTGATATAAATATATCAACCCAACAACAGTACATGTGGTAATCACATTCAGCCTTCATGTCCATCCTGCAGTTGTCACATTATTCAAAAGTTGTAGGCATTTGACGGTGCAAATTTGATGATCTCTTGGGTAATCTATGCCATGCTTTGTAGTGTTGGGGATCCACCATAAATTCATCAAATGAGGAATAAATAATGTTGACATGATTGTGGTCATTGGGCTGAAAATGGAAGAGTGAATTAAATGAAGATAGATCATGTCTAGAAAAGGAGGCCATGCTAGCCATGGAGAGCAAATTTTGCAGGAGGGCCGCAGTGAAACCATATCATCTCTTGCAAATTTCTCATCCTGGCCAAGAAGATCGTGGAACATCTTTTCCTGGTCAGGAGAGGAGCCAGCTGGTGGGCGTGTTAACTGTGTCAGCGGCATCCTGGGATGCACATCCCTATGGGTGATATATCGCACCAAAGCTTATTTGAATAATCCATCCGACTGTTCAAAGCTCTTGAACTGACTTCAGTGGTCCATGGAGTGCTGAGAAGAAAATATTCTTGCTTGTTCTCAATCTCTAACATTAATTAATGTCAAATGAGTCAAGTATGAGAACAGCCCAGAGAAAGCTAGAGTATTCAGAAATTTGAGGGAAACAATAATATGTTTTCAGCATTATATGATTTATTGGAAAGCAAATTAGGGCTGGACAGGATTAAGATCTACAAT
>QLPI01009566.1:0-20517 GCA_003314275.1 Chroogomphus rutilus
GTAGCATACATAGTAGAACATGGATAAGTCCCTCAATAATGAGGGTAAAAATACAAAGAAAATTGAGAAAAATAAAGAGTTCAAAAGCGCACTGAATGGTACCGAAATCGATATAATATTACAATATATTGAGGTTGGTCTCTCAGGGGTGAGATGCCAGTTTGCACTCAACAGAAAGACCCAGGAGGGTGCTGAGAGTGTCGGCCTGAGTAAGGAACTTTAGACTAAAGAAGGGGAGATGAGAGGAGGTAAACCAAGTTGATATTCAGAGTGGGGAACTATCTACATACATCTGCTACTTATATAGGTTAATAAGCAAGATGTGAAATAGAGTGGCATAAAGAATGGTCAACAATAAGGTATGAAGATAGAATAATGAAATATGGCTGAGAATAGAATAATGAGAGAGTGGATGAGAATAGAACAATAGAATTGGCTGGAGATAAAACAATAGGGCCATGACCAAAATAATCAACAAATAACAATTGTCCCTAGGGGAAAGGGGTAAGGGAAGGGATGGGTATTGAGGGAATAGTGAAGGATGGAGGGTGTGGGATGAGAGTGGTGAACCAGATGATGTACCAAATGTACCGAGTCAGGGCCATGAACCGGTGATGGAAGACTCATCACTGGTGTGTGGGTAAAGGTCGGTTGGTTGGTATTGCCAAGTTACCGGAGTTGGAAATCATATAATTGTAATCTTTTGATATTAGTGGCTCAATTATTTTTCAGAATGAATACTGTCTGGTTGGAGAGTGTGCATTCAAGGACAGCTGTGTGTATTTCAGCTGTTTAAACCCATGTCAAAGGGATGGAAATGTTGTTTTGATAACATCAGTGCAATCCTTACACTGAGGTCAAGGCTGGACTAGAATCTGTCAAACCCCTGCACTTTGGACTTGATTTGAGGGCAAAGTCCTTAGCTCAAGTATTCATTTAACAAAATAAGTGTCTCGCCTGATTAATTTATTTTGTTTAATGAAAACCATCATTCCTCGGTACTTCCTATGCACTCAGTCAGAACTTGACAAGTCTCAGGTATCAATGTGTGTTTCTCACTTTAATGACCCTCTACCCACTCAAAATCACATTTGCAGATGTTCTCATGCAAGACTGTGTGCCCCATCCATGTGTTGTAACCAAGGGGGTATTTCCCACATCTCAGGCATCCCTCACTTCTCCTATCTTTTATCCCTCACTTCTCCTGTCTTCTATCCCTCACTTCTCCTATCTTCTATCCTTCACTTCCCCTCAATCAGCATTTCCAGCCCTGATCCTTACTTGCCAAATGCACACCAATATGCGCCACACATGCCCAATATCCATGCGCCACACATGCCCAATATCCATGCGCCACACATGCCCAATATCCATGCGCCGCACTTACATCTACCTCCACGCACTACACACATCTCATGGCATATGATATGCATATCGCACAGCATAACTTACACCGAACTGCAACATACACGTGTGGGATTTATACCATGTATATATGCACATGTGTACATCTCCACTCATGTCTATCCCAAACGCCTCACCAAGGATGCATTATATGTGTCACTGATGATGCAATGTACGCGCCTTTGAGTAGGGCCATGCATAGACAGGTTTGGTATATAACGTATTTAGTCTACAAAGAATTTAATTACAGTTTCTACTTTTCCTCCCCATATTTTTGTCCTGCCTTTAGAGTCAAGTAACTTGTAGTATAACCGTTCCAAGACCGTGGTCAATTACAAAAAGATTCACATGATGATGTGTGGTCAGGTTGGCCTTGACTACTAGGCCCAATTCAGCCTTTCCAGTTCTCCTTCCTAGCTGCACTCCCCTCCATGCCATACCAACAAATGTTTCCTGTCATTTCCCACCATTGAGTGAGTTCCCTCCTGCCCATGGTCCTACTCCATGTAATGAATGTATATTATTACCATCTATATAGGTGGATCAGTAGCACTGTTTCTACTCACATACTCTCCCACTGGCTAGGGATGAGTCTGGTAATACCTTATGGCGGCTGTGTCCCCCGTTTTGATTGCGGTCCAGCACCAATATTCGGTTGAGCAGTGATATGTGCATCAAAGATGCACGAAAATAGGCCTTTAGGTTACAATAATAATTGGGTTTCCCCAAAAGCAAAAGGTGTACTGTTGTTAGGCAATAAGGTTCTGTCGTTACCATCATCTTCGTACCCGGTGTTTGCCACGTCACACACTCTTGTCTTTCGACCTGCCTCACGTAGTCAACGTCCGTCCCAAGCAGAACCTTTTTCACTTGAACCGAAAATTCATGTCGTCGCCTAGAATCGAATTTACGGTTGCTGAGAACACCTTCAGTGAGATTCTTCACGATGAATCCAATATATCTGAGAACCAATCACTCATTGTACTTTTGTTGCAGATACGCCAGGTGGTGTGGTTTTGCAGGCTACCGTCAACCAGAATACCGTCAACCAAAATGCCGTCAGTAAGTACAGCGCCGCTTGATGACATTGCTTTCCATACTCAAGATATTGTAGATTTTTCTCAGGATCCGTTAGCATCACTCAAACCCGCACAGCACGCATCCTATGACACACGGTACGGCGCCGAAGGTGACCAACCGCGTGGATGCATGGAAGACACCCGTGTGCAGATATTGGCAGATCTTGAAGCTTGGGCACATGACCCTTCCACTCCAAACGTCTATTGGCTCAACGGCCAGCTCGGTACAGGGAAAACAACTATCGCTCACACCCTCTGCAAACGTTTAGATGCGCAAGACAAGCTTGGGGGAAGCTTCTTCTGTTCTCGCTCAGGATTGGCGGATGCACGTTGCATCATCCCTACAGTCGCTAGCCAGCTTTCTCAATCAAATGCAAAAATAAAATCTGCCATACAAGAAGTTCTAAAGAGGAAGCCTAATGTAGCTCATATCAATGATCTATCTGAGCAATTCCGCTCCCTCGTCGTCAATCCCGTCAAGATCGCTACTGAAAATGAACAAGGGGTTTATTATATTATCGTTATAGATGCATTGGACGAATGCTCGGCAGCAGGGATAGTAGAAATGTTTATCAAGTCTATCCTGGATGGTGTGACCAACATACCACTCAAGGTCTTTATTACGAGCCGTCCTGAGAGTTGGATTGAAAGGGTTTTTTGCTCCCGTCCTCTTCATTCATTGGATATGCCACTCTTCCTTAAAACGTCACTCCAGGAAGCTACACAGGAGATGGTACGGATTGATATTCGCACATACCTCCAAAATTCGTTGGCTGAAATTGCCGCAATGGATCGATTCTCGTTGGGCTTACCTTCATGGCCTCCCGCGGATGAGTTTAGAATTCTTCTCGATCTGTGCGCAGATCTGTTCATTTATGCTGCCACGGCCGTTCGTTATATTGGTGCGATAAATAGAGATAATAGGTTTCGGTTGACGGAGATCACCCGACTCGGGTCTCCTCGCTTGTCGCCGCCCCATACTACGCCCATTGACACACTCTACCAGCACATTTTGGACTTGGCCTTTCCCCAGCCAGCCGGAAGCGGAAAACCCAACGGACATGATGTACTGGCTGCGGTGATCTGCCTTCAAACGCCACTGTCCATGGAACACATCGCATCGCTACTGGATGTGGAAAAACGTGAAATTCAATTTGCCTTGTTGCCATTACAATCTGTGATAGATATCACCGACGGTAGTCCGATCACCATCTTTCACACCTCTTTTGGAGAGTTCATTGTCAATCCGAAACGTTGCTATGAACACAGCGTTGATACCTCCCGTACCCACCACAAACTGACAATCAAGTGTCTCAAAAGGTTGAATACGACTCTCCAAGATAATATCTGCAATATACCTGATCCTGCCATGATCGGAGTAGCCCATCAAACCACTAATTCTAGCGTTATTCATGAGACTCTCAGATACTCATGCTTGTACTGGGCCACCCATCTTGTACAGGCTCTAGAATCCCCATCAGCAGACATTCTATTGATACTCAGAGAACTTGGAGGATTCGCGAATATTCACTTATTACACTGGCTTGAGTGCCTGAGTGCGCTTGGAGAGCTTGGATCTGGGCTGAGGTCTCTCAGCATGGTAAAAGAAATCAACTTGGTTAGTAATTGACATGGAAGAGGAGTTTAGCTCACCATTTTCCCAGAAATATTCCCTAATTACTCCCCACCACGGGTTGCTATTCGAGGATGCTCGTCGCTACCTGCAGATGGCGTTTGACGCGATGGAAGATCACTGCCTGAATACGTATGGCTCGGCCCTCGCATGGATCCCTAAACGAGCATTTATAAGACATCACTATCCGAAATTGTTTGGTAACTTACCTAGAGTAGTGGTGGGTATCGCTGAGTCATGGGGATCATTCGAGCATCTCATCACACACCCTTCTAATGTATCCTCGGTTGCATTCTCGTCCGAGGGGACACGTGTTGTGTCTGCGTGTGACGACTCTTCAGTTCGCATCTGGAATGCTACTACCGGGGAGATTGAGCGCATACTGGTGGGGCATTCAGATGCAGTGTCGTCTGTTGCCTTCTCACCTAATGGGTCACAAATCGTATCGGGCTCAATGGATGCCTCGATCCGAATTTGCAATGCGAGAACAGGGGAGGTAGAGCATATCCTCCAGGGACATTCAGATGCAGTCAAAATGGTTGCCTTCTCTCCTGATGGAAAAAGTGTTGTCTCTAGCTCTGATGACGCCACTGCTCGGGTATGGGATGTCACCACAGGGGAGACGAAACGCATACAAGAACTTGATTCAAAGGTGGAGTGCGTTGCGTTCTCTCCTGATGGGAAACATGTTGTGTCAGGAATGGGTGACACCACTGTTTGCATTTGGGATACCACAATGGGGATAGTAGAGCATATACTCAAAGGACATTCAGGCGTGGTGAACTCAGTTGCCTTCTCACGTGATGGGGTGCGTATAGTGTCGGGCTCTGGCGACTTCTCAGTCCGTATTTGGAATACGGATAGCTGGAAATTAGAGCGCATACTAGAGGGACATTCACGAGTGACCTCTGTTGCATTCTCTCGTGACGTTACACGCGTTATGTCTGGATCGTGGGATGCGTCAGTCCGGATTTGGCACGTAGCTTCGGGAGAGGCAGAGTGTGTGCTCAAGGGACATACGGGACCTGTGTGGTCTGTCGCATTCTTGCCAGACGGGAAATACGCGGCATCTGCGGCGAAAGACAGCTCAGTCCGAATTTGGAATGTGGCCGAGACACTTGATCGGCCGCCCTTTTCACGTGACAGTGCAAGCGTAGTGTCTGGTTTGCGCGCCACGAAAGCCCGTATTTGGAAGGCGATCAGGGGAAACAGACACAATGCACTCCAGGGACATTCAAGCACGGCGAATTCAGTTGCATTCTCCCCTGACGGCACACGAGTCGTGTCTGGGTCTTGGGATATGACTGTCCGAGTCTGGAATGCCACCACTGGACAGATAGAGCATGTACTCAAGGATCATTCCCATTGGGTGAACTTTTTTCCTGCCCCCTCTATTGGGTTTCAATTGTTTTCCAGCCGTTCAGCCCCTCTCTGGAAGACAGCTATGGTGAACTCCGTTGCTTTCTCGCCTAACGGGAAATACATCGTGTCCGTATCATCCGACAATTCAGTCATTCTCTGGAAGACAACTACTGGAGAGAAAAAGCGCAAACTGAAGGGACATTCAAGTTCGGTGATGTCTGTTGTATTCTCGCCTGATGGGAGACGTGTAGCGTCGGGGTGTCACGACGGCTCTGTCCGGATATGGGATGCATTTCAAGAGAATGTAGAGCATATACTCGATGGTAATTCAGGATCGGTGGGCTCCGTTGCCTTCTCTTACGATGGATTGCGTCTTGTGTTTGGCTCGTGGGGCGACTCAGTCCAGATATGGAATACGACCACCGGAGCGATAGAGCATACATTGAAGGGACATTCATGGTTGGTGAGCTCCGTTGCATTTTCATCTGATGGCACGCACGTCGTGTCTGGCTCGTGGGACGGCTCGGTCCGTATATGGGACACTACCAGTGGTGATTCAAGACTACTACCGGAACATGAGGCCTTCCGATTCCCAAATGGAAGCAGAGCAGTTCATGTCCTCCCTGGCCACTTTCATCTCTTTCCTCTTGGGGAGCCACAGACCTTCATCTCACTCAGTAAGGACTGGATTCTTGCTGACTCACCACTGCAATCTTGCTGGATTCCTGCTGATTTCCGTGATTTCCGTACACATGCATTCTCCAAGTCCAAAGTGTGCTTTGGATATGTTTCAGGTCACATCATCATAGTTGATCTCATGCCTATGCAGTAGTAGCATACCTGAATATGGTTGAGAATATTTATCTAACTCTTCCTATGTAACTAGATATTTTAAATATATTTTACTTATTTTTATATCTTTTTATGTATGAAAATAATCTCAATGGGGTGTCTTTTTGGATCTGGTTAGTCATTGATCCAAAGGTATGGCTACAAGTATGTAGCATGGATTGCGATAGTCATAAATGTGGTAATGATAACAATTAAAAGGTGTTAGTATTAGAACCACGGACTAATGAGTCATTTTATATATATCTTCTACACTAAAACTGGTATATCTCCCCCAACCATCATCCAATCATGGAGCAGCTTTACACCAAAGCTCCATATACTATGAAGAATATTCACGAATATTCTCGTGAATTTAGGAGCAGGTTTGACCTTACACTGTCTACCCGGCCCCATACCTAGCCCCAAGGGCCAGCTCACATCATCTGGACACGTTGGCAAGGATATACTGGCATGTGGTCTTTCTTAACCAGTTTATATTTCTATTATATTCTATTTCCATCATTCCCCCTATTAGTTGAAATGTATGTTGGGTTGAAGGCTCGGTTGATGGAGGAGTGGATGGGACTGAAAAGTTATATTTTCGTTATCCTATCTACTTAGGTTTTATACATGAATTGGCCATGCTATGATAATAGAACATTTTCCTAATATGGCAATGGCATTATCAATCTGAATGCAGGGTCGGCGCCCTATCTTTTGATCATTCCTCCACGTCATCGGCCGCGCGATCCATTGAATTGTGCTATACACCTAAATCTTCATCGTTGATGGTGAGTGCCTATACCTGGATCCTACCCTGATCGGAAACCCTGTCTAATTTCCCGTCATCTTCTCCTTGAAAGCTGGGTATATGTGTCCTGATGTGGCCGTATGTCGTTCTCCATTGCATAAGTCCGTTCTTCTCTCCTCGCTCCTTCTACCCCTCATCACAACACCCTCTTTGAAGTTTTCACCAATATCATTTCCACTGCATATATGTGGGTGTACCGCGCACATGGCCACATTAGGCCAGCTTCTAAACTTCACTCCGTGAAGTTTTCATCTTACCAATCACCTTCCATTTCATATAAGTACAAGGAATATTCACAGTAGAATACCAACCAAAAAGCAATTATAACTGCATCTTTGCTCCCCATCACACTAGCCTTTAGGCTACACTCGAATATCTTTGCCTTGTGCTGAACCGGAAGGTTTAGCACCGAGCGCACTTTCCTACCTTGGATGAAAACACCGGTTACTCATTGTACAGCAAGGCCAGGTCACAGTTGGGTTTCCAACATAACAATATAATATTATATACCACTACCTATTATATTTAACTTGTGGGAGGACCACAAATCGTTAAACTGGTGCTTTGGCACCCATACCAGATTCCCAGATTGGCGCCTAAGTAGAGAGTAAACCTGGGACTCAGCTCCCAGTAGATTCACTGTAGAGCAATATATTTCCTAGTGATAAATACTATAGAAATCACAGGAAATTACAGAGAAATAATCCCCTAATTGTCCCACCAACTCTCCGATATTATAGCACAGGAAAACCCCAGGAAAGCCTATATGCCAGACCCAACTACAGTCAGTAGTCTTTACTACACCTAAGGGATGATCCTCCTTTGGTCTGGGTCTCTGAACAACAACGAGGAGAGAAATAACTCAATATGTCTTGACATTGTGCGAGTGCATCAAGAATATCAGTCAAGGAAAGAGAACTGTCAAGTACATGTACTGAGATCCTGGTAATTAGGCAGTGCCGACTAGGGAATGGCACGGGTCACCCACGGGTCAAATGTGGGTGACCCGCACCCGACCCATGGGAAACCCGAACCCGTCAACCCATGGGTTTTTTCCCACGGGTCGACGGGTGTCAGGTGCGCGGCGCACCCGCACGCCTGCGGCGCGTTTGTGTCGTACGTCGCGTTCGCGCCGACACAAACGCGCTGTACGCGCACGCGCCAACACGAACGCGCACGCACCAACACGAACGCGCAGTACACGGACGCGTCGACATGAACGTGCCGACATGAATGCGCCGACACCAACGCGCCGACACGAACGTGCTGTATGCGTACGCGCCGACTCGAACGCGCTGTACGCGCACGCGCCGACACGAACGCGTTGTACGCGTGCACGTACGGCTCGTTGGTGTCGGCGCGTGCGTGTCATACAGTGCGGCGCGTGTGTGTCGTATGCGCGTGCGGCGCGTGCGTGTCGTATGCGCGTGCGGCGCGTGCGTGTCGTATGCGTGTGCAGCGCATGTATGTCGTATGCACGTGCGTGTCGTACGCGCACACATACGATAGGAGCGAGTGGCCGGTTGGGTGTCGTACGCGTGCGCATGCACGCGTACATGGTTGACGCGCCGGGTTGGGCCAGGTCACGGGTGCTCTGGGCTTGACCCGCACCCGCACCCAAGGGCACCCGACCCGGTGACCCGTGCGGGTTGGCCAAACCCGTGCTATTCCCTAGTGCCGACCAAGTAGTCATCCTACGTCCAGGTACAAGTGTCCACACCACATGCAAGTCACTTGGTATGCCAGTCTCGGCTCAGCATACCCACCACCCACATTCCTTGCCCCTATGACTCATACACTCCACCCCTCCTACCATCCCTTAATCCTACCCCATCCACTCCTTGTTCCTTGACCTGCCCCACCTCAGGACATCTTGTCCTTGTTTTATCCTCGGCCACAACCATTGTTTTATAGTCGGGCACTCTCTATTGTCCTATCTGTCAGGGCAACCCCTGATAATGAATCCCAACTGACACCGCCCCACCTGCACTTCATACCCACTGACCGAGACCCGTTCAGTCCACTCATGGCAGTGCCAAACAGATTGCACACCAAACAATCGTCACCATCGGCAGTCACCCTTCAGAAGTGCCAACCGTAACTATCGGCCTTCCTTTCGTCATTTGCTCCTGGTGTTGAGACCCTGGTGGAACTTCCTGGTCGGTACAGAGCATGATGCCCAGTATGGGGCAGAGCGCCATAGCAACAGTGCTTATATACAGTAGTTAGTGAGTGAAGGGTTCCCTAGAGTTTTCTCTTTGGATCCCCCTTCACCAGGTAGGCTAGTCACTATGTAGTAGGTACCATACTTAAACTTTGGATCCCCCTTTGCCAGTGCGCTGCCCAAGGGTAGAAGACCTGCTTAGATTGCCCTTACAGTAGAAAACTCTCTCCCACAAGTACTGGCTGCCCCATCGTGTGACCCCGAATTGAATCTCTTTGGAAGCAGCGACAGCAGCAGCCCCTTCTCATTCACTTATAAAAAGAAAAACACTCTACCCCCTACAGATTTACTGTCAGCCCAGGAATTATTAGACCAATTGGTTGGTATAGAACAGGAGCTACTAAGAGAGAGAAGATAAAAGCAGGACCTGGAGATGAGGCTGAACATTCTACAGGTCACCACTACAAATCTAGTAGCAGGTCTCCCAACCCATGCTCAGCAGCCCATGAAATGGATGGTGGAGCATGCCAAGCCTTCCAAGTTCAACTGTGACCATGTGCATAGGCGAGCATTCATGCAGTCCTGCACCCTATACCTCAGTGTCTGTGCTGCTGATTTCCCCGATGAGCAGTCTCAGATCCTCTGGGCATTGTCCTTTATGAAGACTGGGAGAGCCGTGACTTTCTCTTGCCGGGTATTCACCCACAAAGCAAAAACAGACAGGCCACTCTATGCCAACTGGAAGGCCTTTGTGGACGCCTTTCAGCAACACTTCTACCCCCTGCATGAAGCTACCAATGCAGCAAATCAATTAGAGTTGCATCAGTACCATCAGGGAAAGCATTCAGTTGACGAGTATATCAACCAATTCAAGGACCTAGTCGAAAAGTCCAAATATATGGATGGGAAATCTATCATCATGAAGTTCCGGTGAGGCCTTGACCCCACGATCCAGAGCCATATCATGCTGATGCTAGATGGGAGGCCAAACGACAATGATATCTCAGCATGGTACACCACTGCGTGGGCAGTAGCCCTCACACATGCAGCAAATGAAGCCTTCCAAGGGCCTCGACCCCCATCATCACACACCTCTGTACCGCAGCCTAGCCAAAGGCTTGTTGAACCCCTGACTAGGCAAGCTGTGCCTGTACCTCCTAGGACATCATTGGCCCCCCTTCCTCCAATTCCACCCCCCAGGCCCATGCTGATGGACATTGATGTGACCAGATGGTGGTATCCTCTGCCCCTCACATGCCAACGATGCAGCAAGGCTGGCCATTTTGCCCGAGACTGCCCCCAGGCATATGATGTGCGTTTTATGATGGTGGAGGAGTGCAAGGAGATGCTAGAGTACTGGATGGTGTCTGTGGACCTTCAAGATACCAACAAGGCTGAAGGGGTTAAAGAAGTAGATTTGGGTGATTTTGCCCAAGCTAGCAAGTGAAGGATGTGCCCTCACTGCTCTTTTTTAATTGCTTTGCTACTCTGTCTATAGACTCTGATATGGAGAATACAACCCAGTATTCAGATGATGATTCCTCAGCTGCAAGCAATAAAGACACTCCCAAGCCAACTTCACCCAAACTACTATTCCCCCCCCTTAGGGTAAAGCGTTGGGAATGTAGTCTCCCAAAACAATACATAGTGACCTCCACCCCCTTGCTGAATTTGCTGAACTTCAAGGTAGAGATACATACTACTGACTCAGCCGAGGTTAAGGGTGTAACTTCCCTGCTAGATAGCAGGGCCACCGGACTGTTCATAGACCGAAAGTTTGCAGTCGCAGAGAGTTTAACCTTGCATCTGTTGACTTGGTCCACACCAGTGTACAATGTTGATGGTACCCAGAACGAAGGAGGAGCAATCTGACATGTGGTCGATGTGATCTTATGCTACCAAGACCACTTGGAATGGGCCATGTTTGCTGTGACCAATCTAGGGAAGCACAAGATGATCCTTGGCTATCCCTGGCTCTGCAATCATAACCCCAAAGTCAACTGGTGTATGCAAGAGGTCATGCTAAGTTGGTGCCCCACCCAATGCCACACCTGCTGGGTCAAGTTGCACAAGGAATGTCAGGAAGAAATGGTGATTTGGGCTCTTTGGACCAGCCCCTTGCCGAACATGACAGTCAATGAGTCAGAAGACTATGAAAGCACTGATGACGGTGTGCCCTTCCGTGAACCAGGTGATTGCCTTTTCACGACCATAGCCCCCCCAAACATCCCGATTAGGACTATTGCAGCAGCCACAACCGTGCAACAACTGGCCAAACAGGCACTCCAGAGCACTCCTCCTAAAGAGAAAGGGGAGATCCCACTCTACCTTCAAGACTTTAACATGTTGGGAATATTGCAAGTTCACACCACAACATTCCATGTGACGTGTCTGCATTACATAAGTAGCGCTGTAGCTAAAATTTTCCTCGTCGAATTATAACCATCACCCGTGTTTTGTAGTATGTGCTTCAGGGGAAATTCAACATAATTCGACCACACCCGTATTGGATGACTCAAGTGTACTGACTCATCCTCTTAATCACCTTCTTGAAAACCGCAAAACCATACTTCATCCGAATTACCCCTGTTATGTCTGAAGACCGTGATCCAACATTTGCTGCCCTTACCAATGGCAACTATGCAGAATGGGAGATACGTATGGAAGCAGACTTGGTGGAATGAGGACTGTGGGAATATGTTTTTGGGACAGTTGTGAAACCAGAAGGTGATACGGTTGGTGCCAGGAAGGTCATTGCAGAGTATGAGATGAAGATGAGGTAGACCAGGGTGTCAAGCGCCGGATTCTGACGGACTTCGGTACTGCCGAAGGGTATTGTCGAAAGGTCGGGCGGACTATGGCCAAGTCCTGCAGGCCAAAAGTAGTGGCGTTGGCTTCAACGTACTCGTGCGTTGCGCCCTACTTGCCGTGCGTGCCACTGTATTTGCAACAGACAGATACTCAGGGGGATGCTGAAGATGCCGGCCTGAGTCGAGGACTTAACAGAAGAGAAGAAGGTAGAAGGGCCTAAGCCTAGTCGATACCCAGAATGAGGAAGTATGTACATCCATGTCCTACTTATATAGGTCAAGAAGCGACATGTGGAATAAGGAATGTGGGACAACAAGGTATGCAACGCATGTGGTTATTGTCCACAACGAGTAAAATTAGAATAAGAGATGTAGGGTGGAATTAGAACAATGAAGGACAGAATAGTAGGACATGCCCTAGCACAATAGGAAATGTCCGATTGTAAAACAAGGCCATAGCCGAAGATAACACAAGGGCAGGAAGTGCCGAGGTGAGGTGGACCGAGGAGTGAGGAGTGGGCGTAGGAATGAGGGGTGTGACCGATATGTGCGTCTGGCCGAGAACAACTCATTGAATGGTTCGTACTTGGTTACTAATGGAGTATTTTATTCGGTACCGCCGAGTGATCGGGCCCTCGGTATGCGTACTTGACACAGGGCCAGGATGATCAAGAGGGTCACGGCCGGTCAGTTTCCCCATATGAAGGATCTCGACCCAAAGAAGGTCTGGGCAGAACTACGGCACGTCCATCAGGCTCAAGTCTTTGGTTCGAAGCTGGCGATGCAGTGTGCATTCATTAATGCAAGGATGAAGGTGAACGAGTCTCAGGAGGTTGTGGAAACCATGGCATCGTGGATTGGCAGGGTGAAAGGCATGCATTTTGGACTAGAGGCCATTGGAGTGGATGTGACAGATGACGACGTTATCCTCGTGCTCACAAACGGACTACCTATGGTCTACAACCAAATCATCGTCATGTTGGATGCCGCTCGTCCAGAAGATATCACACTCGAGAACATTATCACTTGGCTTGCAAATGAAGAACGGTGACAGGAGATTGAGGTTGTCAAAAGGGAAGATGAAAAGGCCAACCTTGGAGGATCTGCACTTGTTGCCAAGAAAGGATGCGATGTCTCAGAGATTGTCTGTTTTGGTTGCAGGAAGAAAGGTCACTTTCGCTCTCAATGTCCAGAGAGGAAAAAGGAGATAGCTGCTATTGCACATGATTCTGATGAGTTATTTGCTTTTTAACTCATGTGGTGCTTCACTCGAGAAGGTGTGTTGGGAATATTGCGAGTTCGCACCACAACATTCCATGTGACATGTCTGCATTACATAAGTAGCGCTGTAGCTAAAATTTTCCTCGTCAAATTATAACCATCACCCGCGTTTCCTAGTGCATGCTTCAGGGGAAATACAACATAACGATCTCTTTGAGAAGGAGTCCTTTGATTCTCTCCTCAAGAAAAGGACATGGGACCATGCAATCGAACTGGAACCAGGTGAAAAACTCTCGGCTTGCAAGGTATACCTGCTCTCTCCAAGCAAACAGCAAGAATTGGACAAGTTCCTACAGGGAAACCTCTGCACAGGTCATATCTGCCCCTCAAAATCCCCTATGGGAAGCCCCATATTCTTCATTAAGAAAAAGGATGGCTCCCTCTGACCGGTCCAGGACTACCGGGTACTCAATGCAATGACAGTGAAGAACCGATATCCCCTCCCCATCATTTTGGAACTCATTGCACAACTTTGAGGGGCCAAGTACTTCACTAAGTTGGATATGTGATGGGGGTTCAACAACGTGTGGATCAAGGAAGGAGATGAGTGGAAGGTGGTGTTCCATACAAACCGAGCGCTCTTCGAGCCCCTTGTCATGTTCTTTGGCCTCACCAACAGCCCCAGGACATTCCAGACCATAATGAACGACATCTTTAAGGATCTTGTGATGGAAGGACATGTGTGTGTATACCTGGATGACATCCTCATCTTTACCGAGACTCTCGAAGAGCATCGAGGGGTTGTCCGAGAGGTCCTTGAATGACTGAGGGCCCATAAGCTCTACCTTCGGCCAGAGAAGTGTGAGTTTGAACAGACAAGGATCGAATACTTAGGACTTATCATATCTCATGGCAAGGTAGAGATGGACCCAGTCAAGGTAGAAACTGTCATGGGCTGGCCTGCCTCATCAAACTGAAGAGAGGTGCAAGCCTTCCTCTGCTTTGCCAACTTCTATTGGAGGTTCATTGAGAGGTTCTTGCACCACACCAGGCCATTGTTTGAACTTGTGAAGAAGGACACAAAGTGGAGGTGGGGAGATGTGGAACAGGCAGCCTTCGAAGGGTTCAAGACAAAATTCACGATGGCGCCATTCCTCAGATTCACCGACAATACTTGTCCCTACCAAGTGGAAGCGGATAGCTCTGATGTGGCCACAGGGGTGGTCCTTTCACAGCAGTCACGTGAGGATGGCAAGTGGCACCTGATTGTCTTTTACTTGAAAAGCCTCTCCCCAGTGGAAAGGAACTATGAGATCCACAATAAGGAGATGCTTGCGATCATCCAAGCCTTGGAGGAGTGGAGACACTTGTTAGAGGGCGCTAAGCACCGTGTTGAAATCTGGACTGACCATAAGAATCTAGAGTGCTTCCAATCTTCAAAAAAAATTGAACCAGAAACAAGCCTGTTGGTCCCTCTACCTCTCACATTTCAACTTCAATCTGCAGCATTGACCAGGAGTAACGATGGGGAAGTCCGATGCACTCTCGTGTTGGTCGGACCATGGATCGGGAACAAGTGACAATAGCGACCTAGTCTTGCTTTGACCTGAGCTATTCATGATACAGGCACTTGAAGGGGTGGCACTGGAGGGAAAAGAGTGGGGGATTGCTTGAGAACCGAAGAGAGCACTAAGTGAAGGGGCTCTAGAGGATGAGGTGATGGAGGCGGTGAGAAAGTTGTGAGAAGCAGGAGGGAGATCATTGGTTTTAGCTGAATGGGCAGAGGAATATGTCCCAGATGTGGGAGGCCTCTGGCAATGGATCATAGCCCACCACCATAACTCTAAGGTAGCTGGGCACCCCAGCCACTGGAAGACCCTTGAACTTTTCTCCCAAAACTATTGGTGGCCCCACATATCTAACTACATCGGCGAGCATACCAAGATGTGCAACCTGTGCTTACAAACACAGGCCCAAAGCCAATGGCCCACTGGGGAACTCCATCCCCTCCTGATCAACAAAGCACGGTGGGATGTCATAAGTGTAGACTTCATAGTAGAACTCCCCAATGTGCATGGGTATGATGCCGTGATGAACGTGGTAGACTCGGTGTCCAAACAGGCACACTTCATACCAACTCACATGACAGTAACAGCAGCTGGAGCAGCGCAACTTTTCCTACACCATGTATGGAAGCTACACAGGTTGCCAAGGGTGGTGGTGTCCAATCGGGGGATCCAATTCATCTGCAAGTTCACCCGGGAGCTCTACCGCTTACTGGGCATGTGCCTGGTAGCCTGTATGGCCTACCACCCACAGAAGGATGGTCAGACCAAAAGGGTGAACCAAGAACTGGAACAGTCCCTCCGTGTCAGCAACAACAAGAGCTTCAGTACTGGAGAGCGGAAGAAGGAAATGAGCAATGATACTTGTCGGTGTATTGACCAGCTCAAGACTGAGCTTTAACTAATTACCTAAGAACTGTACATATGGTCTAGCGGAGTAGCGGAGTCCAATAACAAGCAATAGATAGAGGAGTAGAGAAATCATGACACTCCGCCTCTTTGTCAACGAGAGGCAAGACAATTGGGACAATCTCCTGCCCCTAGCCAAGTTCCAGTACAACAATCACATTCACACTTCGACCTGCGAGTCCCCCTTCTTGTTGGATATGGGCCAACATCCACACATGGGGTTCGAGCTGCACCAACCCCCATCCTACCTTGAATCTGTGAATGAGTTCAAGGAGCAGATTGAAGGAGCACTTTCAGAAGCAAAGGCAGCCCTGGTAAAGGCAAAAGATGATATGGCAACCTATTACAACTGCAGGTGCCAGCTGACACCGACATTCATGCCAGTTGACAAGGTATACCTCAATGCTAGTGATATTCGTACCAATCGGCCATCCAAGAAGTTAGCATACAGGTGACTCAGCCTCTACCTTGTCGAGGAACAAGTGGGGTCTCATGCATACCAAGTTCAACTCCTGAGAGCCTTGAGCTGTCTTCACCCAGTCTTCCTGGTCATCAAACTCACCCCAGCTCTGGTGGACCCCATCCCGGGTAGGCGATAGCCCCTTCCACTGCAGCCAATCTTCGTCGACAAAGAGGAACACTTAGAGGTCAAACAAATGCTCAACAGTCAGATGTGAGTGAATTGGCTGCAATTCCTTATCAAATGGAAGGGTTACGGCTACAAAGAGAATTCTTGGGAGAACAAAAATGATGTCCAAGCCCCCGACCTTATTGCCAACTTCTACCATCTGCACCCAGGTGCCTCGCATTGAATCTGCACCCTGGATGTGTCCACCTTCAGATCTCACACACCAGTCCTGCCCATAGGGATCAATGTGTTGGGGACACCACATTCTAGAGGGGGGTGATGTCAGGGGAACCTCCAATAATGAATCCCAACTGACACCGCCCCACCCACACTTCATACCTGCAGACCGAGACCTGTTTGGTCCACTCATGGCAGTGCCGAATGGATTGCACACCAAACAATTGTCACCATTGGCAGTCACCCTTCAGAAGTGCCAACCGTAACTATCGGCCTTCCTTTCATCATTTGCTCCTGGTGTCAAGACCCTGGTGGAAATTCCTGGTTGGTACAGAGAATGATGCCTAGTATGGTGCGGAGCACCATACCAACAGTGCTTATATACAGTAGTTAGTGGGCGAAGGGTTCCCTAGAGTTTTCTCTTTGGATCCCCCTTCACCAGGTAGGCTAGTCACTATGTATTAGGTACCATACTAAAACTTTGGATTCCCCTTTGCCAGTGCGCCACCTGAGAGTAGAATGCCTGCTTAGGTTGCCCTTACACTATCCTTGGCCACATTCCTATTGTTCTATCTTTAATTGTTCTACCCCCGTTTTCATTCCTTCATTCTAATTTTACTTGTTGTAGACAATATCTCCACATGCTCTGCATGCCTTATTGTTCCACATTCCTTATTCCACATGTCGCTTCTTAAATCTATATAGGTAGGGCATGCATGTACATACAGTGACTCACAAAAGTGAGTCAATGTTTGGTGCTTTTGGACTATTCATTGGATAGCTTTGAATGTAAAACATATATGAAAAATGTGTTGGTGAATCAAAGAAAGAATCTGATCAGGGCTATGCAACCATTAAAAATTATGTAATTCCAGTGAGGGGTAATGAAGATATGGGCAATTCAAATCAAGGGCTCATTGACTCAGTTTTGTGAGAGGGTATCAGAGAAATAGTAAGTTGCAATTCTAGTATTTGGTATTGCCCCCCTTGGCCTTAATTACTGCCTCAAGTCTTCTAGGCATACTCTCTATCAAACTCTGACACACCTCTGGTGGTATGTCATTCCATACCTCCTCTACTCTCTCCCAAATTTGCCAAACTCCCTTGGGTGGTGTTGGATACTCATTAAGCCTGTGTTTTGCATGATCCCAGAGGTGCTCAATAGGATTCAGGTCTGGAGACTGTGCAGGCCAGTCAAGGAGAGTCATATTGTTTTTTTTTTCATCCAGTTCTTGGCCTTCTTTGACTTGTGCTTTGGGTCATTGTTCTGGTGAAAAATTACTTGTTCCTCAGGAATTCCACTTTCCTCCAGGCTGGGCAGCAGGTGGTCCTCCAAAATGGACACAAACTTATTAGCATCCATCTTCCCCTCAATCTCTGTAAGTTGGCCAACACTATTCCATCCCATACACCCCCAAACCATAATGTTTCCCCCTCCAAACTTGACTGTCCCCTGTACCTCTCTCTCAATCAACCCCTCCCCCTTCTGTTTCCAGACCCACTGCTTCCCATCTGACCCAAATCTGTTGATTTTGGTCTCATCTGACCAAATGACCCTCTTCCAGTCCTCTACAGTCCACTCTCTGTGCTTTAAAGCAAAGGCCACCCTCAGCTGTGTATGCCTTACACTGAGGAAGGGCTTTTTCTTCTTCACCACAGCCTTGAATAAATGTTTCCTGAGGAGTCTTCTGACTGTTTCTGAGGAGACTGGGTGGGGTATAATTGTATTGATGTGTTTGGTGACCTGAGTAGCATTGGCAGCTCTGCCAGTAGTAATTTGTTATAAAATAGAATGTTGATCTCTAGAGGAAAGCTTGGGGGGACGACCTCCAGAGGAGCAGGGCTGGTTGGGATGGAGAGTTCTGAGAGTCCTGGATACTGTAGACTGGCTGAGGCCAAGTCTTGAGGCAATAGTGCAAGTGGAATGACCATGAGAGGCCAAGGAGAGGATGTTTTCTTTTTGAGCAGAGGAAGTGGGGTGCATTGGAGTGTAATGAAGTTCTGGACATGTTGGAGGGGATTAAATACCTTAATTTGAGTTCTCATGAAAGATAAGGATACCATAGTAACCATGTATCAAGGGTTGCATGTTATATAATAGATGGAGCATCAGATTCTGATTGTTCTGACACAATCTCACAAAACTGAGTCAATGGGCCCTTGATTTGAATTGCCCATATCTTCATCACCCCTGATCGAAATTACATAATGTTTAATGGTTGCATAGCCCTGATCAGATTCTTTCTTTTATCCACCAACACCTTTTTCATATATGTTTTACATTCAAGGCTATTCAATGAATAGTCCACAAGCACCAAACATTGACTCAGTTTTGTGAGTCACTGTATGTCCTCATTCTAGGTATCGACTAAGCTTAGGCCCCTTGTCTCCTCCTCTGTAAAGTCCTCTACTTAGGCCAGCACCTCAGCACCCCCCAAGTACTTTCTCTGTCCCAAATTGGTGGCATGCACGGCAAGTAGGGTGCAATGCACAAGTACATTGAAGCCAAAGCCACTACTTCCAGCCTGCAGGACTTGGCCATCACCCATCCACACCTTCAGCACTACTGAAGCTTGTCAGCTTGACAATATTCCTGAAGCCTGACAAGAACAATCTGAATGTGAGAGTAGTATTTTTGACATGTAACCATAACTACTTTATATGACTATCCTTTGGTACTATGTGAAAACAACCGGGCTTCTGTTAATTGTGCGATCCATGTGCAATCAACCCATAATGGATCACTGTCCTTGATGGCATCCTGCAAAAATATTGTAGCTGTCATGGTTGGTAAGTCTTATAAATTGATTCCTTTTCTTCTTCATTATCTGCCTGTTAAGATATCATCACTGTGGCACCTTGAGGGCTCGGTACCTAAGGGGAAGGTACTGTTACATACCATTGCAATGGTTGGTGAATACATGTAACAAGTTGCTGTTTAAATAGTGCCCACAGACTAATGCCAGATAACCTGGCATAGTGGCCTTTTGGCCCAGTTGAAAGAACACATCACTGTGGGAATTTGTTGCCTTTTACACAATCTCTAGCATGACCACCTTTGTGTTACTGTGAAGAGAGGACATGATCGACCCCAGTGGAAACTGATATATGGTGGTGAATTGTCAGGTGGAGACAACCACCCAAGTGTAAGTTCCCATATTTTCTGATAGATGATCCCAGTTGTCCTCATGATCAGGGTAGTCTGTTGATGATATTCTAACTCAACTGGCAATTACCTTTAAATGGTCAGTATTCCAAGATCTTGTACATGCCTGGTATATAAATATCTGTCTATAGAAAAGAATGGGCCAGCTATGATTTTAAACCCATTGAATGGATGGGAATGCTCATGCTTGGCTCCTCCTCATGGAAGTACTGCAATGATAACCTAGTGGACATTCTTGGATGTCGATTTGACGAAATAACGCTTCCTATGGTCAGGGATGCAATTTATGAGAAATTCTGGCTAAGGAAGGGTAGCTAGTACATGCATTACAGCGTCTATGCTGAGAGTAGTGCGGTCGGTTTAGGTGACATTGGCTATGTTGACAAAAATGGCAAATTTGTCGTTGTTGACAATGTTCATGACCACATGCAAGGACAAACTGGATCACTGTCCTGGAATCAGAAGCATGAATACCCCGAGAACAACCCCGGAGAAGCTATATTTAGCCAAGCAGGTCAGACTAGACAACAGATCAGGCAAGTCCAATCCAATTTTGTGTCTGTCAAAGGTAAATCAAAGCTTCTTAGGGGTGATATCTGATGAGATTATGAGTAAATACAGTAGGATTGAAGATTTCTTTAGGCAGCTAATTTATTTATCTCCTCAGTATAGTCAATAACTAAGATGTATATTCAAAAATATACCTAATTTATTTATCTTACAAAAGAAATAACAGAGAAATTAGCCCTGAGGCTTT
>QLPI01009578.1:0-20719 GCA_003314275.1 Chroogomphus rutilus
CTTAATCGTTCCTTGGCTTTTATTTATGTAAAGAGCTATTATGTTCACTGCTGAGCTCAACTCATGGGTGATTGTCACAGGTAACCCTGGGGTATGCCAGAGTTACCCATACCCTTATCTGCACATACCCTACCTGTCATAGCAGGAATGGTTCTGTGTACAGGTCAGAGTAAGGGTTTGTAGGGGTTGTATCAGGAGACAACCAGTTTGTTCCCATTGTTCCCATTGGTGGATTTTATTCCACTGGAGCTGAATGCAAGTGCACCTATGCACAGCAACCACTGAGTCCTCTGTTCTTTTTGTTTGTTTCTATGCATGTTTGTACACATGTGTATCACTTATTGTATCAAGCATGAAATCTCAGGTGTCCCTGTTGTAATACACTTGTAATGATGTGGTTTGTGTGTCACTAGTGTTTGCATGTTTATTGTAGTTTCTAAAAATGTAGTATACTTGTATCAGTAGTTATTAGGAGGTCGACAGTGGGCCCCTAAAAAGTCTAACTGCTTTGTCATTTTCACTGGTGTATGCTCAAAGTCCACTGATTTTAGTCACTGTAAGGGCAACATAAGCAGGTGTTCTATCCTTGGGTGGTGTACTGGCAAAGGGGGATCCTGTCAAGTAATATACCAAGTACCCAGTAACTGGGCAGTGCCAACCAGATGATCAGTCTAATTCCACACGCAAGTGACCAAACCACATTTAAGTCACTTAGTACGTCGGTCTTGGCTCGGTACATTCACCATCCACACTTCCCATTCCTATCCCTCATCCACTCTTCCCCCTTCATTATCCATTAATCCCCACTCCATTTATTTTTTATTTCTCCACCTGTTCCATCTCGGGACATTTCTTTATTGTTTTATCCTCGGCTATGACCCTATTGTTTTATATTTGGTCATTTTCTATTATCCTATTCCTGACCACATTTCTATTATCTTATCTTCATTGTTCTATTCTGTCAAGCTTCAGGTACTGATGGACTTCGGTACTGCCGAAGGGTGTTGGGCGGACAATGGCCAAGTCCTGTAGGCCAAGAGTAGTGGCATTGGCTTCAACGTACTCGTGCGTTGCGCCCTACTTGCCGTGCATGCCACCGATTTGCAACAGACAGGTACTCGGGAGGGTGCTGGTGATGCTGGCCCGAGTCGAGGACTTTAACAGAGGGGAAGAAGGTAGAAGGGCCTAAGCCTAGTCGATACCCAGAATAAGGAAATATGTACATGCATGTCCTACTTATATAGGTTAAGAAGCGACATGTGGAATAAGGAATGTGGGACAACAAGGTATGCAGAGCATGTGGTTATTGTCCACAACGAGTAAAATTAGAATGAAGGAATGCAAAACGGGGATAAGATAATAAAGGATAGGATAATAGACACGTGGCCAAGGATAGGACAATAAGGAGTGGCCAACTATAAAACAATGGAGTCGTGCCCGAGGATAATACAAGGACAGGAAGTCCCGAGACGAGATGGACCAAAGGGTGAGGGGTAGGCATATGGGTGTTGGATGTGCCGAGCCAAGACTGGTGTACCAAGTGTTATGCATATGGTGTGGACACTTGGTCGTGGATATAGGATGGCTGCTCGGTTGGTACTGCCGAATAAACGGGTCTCGGTACGTGTACTTGACATATTCTGGTTTACATTCCTTTATTCTATTCTTGATCATTATGGACAATACTTCTACATGCTCTCCATACCTTATTGTTCTCCATTCCTTATGCCACCCTGTTTCACATCTCGCTTCTTAACCTATATAAGTAGCAAATGTATGTAGATAGTTCTTTACTCTGAATATCAACTAGGTTTATACCTTCCTGTCCTCCCTTCTCCTGTCTGAAGTCCTTTACTTGGGCCAACACTCTTGGCACTCTCCCGGGTATCCCCTCTGTTCCAAATTAGTGGCATGCATGGAAAGTAGGATGTAATGCACAAGTACATTGAAGCCAAGCCACTCCGATCGGTCTATGGGACTTGGCCAATTCCTGTCAACATTATGAAGTCGGCACTATTGCAATAGCACTCGGCCCATGCACTATCGGCAGTACCAGTGCTTGACAGATCCAAAGATTTAGCTCAACACCTATGTATACAATAACTAGCATACCTGGTGAAGGGGGATCCAAAGAGAAAACTTTAAAGAACCCTTCACCCACTAACTACAGTTATATATGTACTGTTGCCATAGTGCTCCATTCATATCAGGCATCACTTCCTACATCGGTCAGGTGTAGGACTGGGGCACCAGTATTGCCCATGACTGCAAAGGTGTGGCTAATAGCCATGATTGATGCCTGCTAATGGCAGCTGCCAGCAGTAATGCTCGTTCAATATGTGTCTCAGTAGTGCCGATCAGATGTATGCTAAATGAACCTCGGTCAGTGGGTAGAGACCTCGGTTGGTATGGTTTCGGTCAGGATCTAATCTCAGGGGTTTCCCTGACATTACCCCCCCTCTAGAATGCAGCATCCCTAATACATTGATCCTAACGGGTAGAACCAGCATATGAGATTTGAAGGTAGATGCAGCCATCAAGCAAATTCAGTGGGGGGAACTGGGGTGCAGGCAATAGAAATCGGCAATGAGGTCGGGAGCCTGTATATCATTTTTGTTTTCCCAAGAGTTCTTTTCGTAGCCATAACCCTTCCATTAGAGAAGGAACTGCAACCAGTTTGCCCTCATTTGGCTGTTGAGTACTTGTTTGACCTCAAAGTGTTCCTCGTCATCGTGTAAGACCAGTTGGGGTGGGGGTGGTCAACACCTGCCTGGGATTGGGTCTGCTAGCACTGGGGTGAGTTTGACAACTAGGAAGATGGGATAGAGGCAACTGAGGCCTTTTGAGAGATGGAGGCAGTACACATGCATTCTGACTTGCTCTTCAATGAGGTAGAGGCTGATTTGCCTATGCACCAACTTCTTTAACAGTGGGTTGGTGTGGATGTTGCTCATGTCAAGGTATACCTTGTTGCCTAGTATGAACCTTGGTGTCACCTGACACCGATGATTGTAATAGGTTGCCATGTCATCCTTTGCCTTCACCTCAGAAGTGCCCCTTCCATCTGCTCCTTGAACTCATTTACATACTCAAGGCGAGATAAGGTTGATGCAGTTCGAATCCCATGTATGGGTAGTTGTAAGGGCAACCTAAGCAGGTGTTCTACCCTTGGGCAGTGCACTAGCGAAGGGGGATCCAAAGATTTAGTTTAGTACCTAATTACACAATGACTAGCATACCTGGAGAAGGGGAATCCAAAGAGAAAACTCTAGGGAACCCTTCGCCTACTACTACGAGTATATAAGTACTTTTGTCATGGTACTCCATATCATATTAGGCATCACTCTCCATAATGATTGGGAAGGAGCCAGGGCCCCAGTATAGTGGGTGACTGATGAGCACATGGCCGATAGCCCCAATTGGTGCTTGTTGATGATGGCCACCAGTCACGATGCCTGTTCAGTGAGTATCTTGTTTGGCATGGTCGGCAGTGGGCCAAACAGATCTCGGGAGGCAGGTATGAATCTCGGGTGATGTGGTGTTGGTCGGGACATATTATCGGGGGTTCCTCTGACAGTGGTGGCCTGTGTCTAGTAAGAACAGCATTTCTCAGGTCAAAGCATGGATGTGGTTATTGTATTGGAATTTGGCCAAGGGCAGGAGATCATCCCAGTCCTCCTGCCTTTCCTTAACAAAGAGGTGGAGGTACTGCTCTAATTCCTGATTCACCTACTTAGTTTGCCCATCTATTTGAGGGTGGTAGGCCATAGAGGCCACCAGCTGGATCCCTAACAGGTGGTAGAGTTCTTGGGTGAATTCATGGATAAATTGTACTCCTCAGTTAGATACCACCATCTTTGGTAGGCCATGTATCTTTCACACATGATGCAGAGCGAGATGTGCCACCCTGGTGGCCATGACCATCATATGGGTTGGAATAAAGTGTGCTTTCTTAGACACCAAGTCTACTATATTCATCACCATATTGTACCCATGTGTGTTGGGCAGTTCTACTACAAAATCCATGCTTATTGTGTCCCATCATGCCTTGGGGACCAGGAGCAAGTGGAGCTTCCTGACAGGGCACTCTCTCTGGACCTTCATCCATAGGCCCAAATCACACATCTTGGTATACTCACTGACGTACTGAGACATGTAGGGCCACCAGTAGTTTTGGGAAACAAGTTCCAGGGTCTTTCAATAGCCAGGATGGCTGGCTACCTTAGAGTCATGGTACTGGACTACAATCCATCATTGGAGGTCCCTTACATCTGGGACATACACCTTGCCTTAGAAGGTTAGCAACCCATCAGTCTTGGCCCACTCAGCCAAAACCAGTGACTTTCCTCCTACCTCTCATAACTTCTACACTGCCTCTGCTACTTCATCCTCTAACATTCCTCACCAAATGCTTTCAGATCTCAGGTAATCTCTCGCTCCTCCCCTTCCAATGCAAGCCCTTCAAGTGCCTACACTGCGAATAGTTCAGGCCAAAGCAAGACCAGGTCACTATTGTTGCCTGCTCCTGAACCATGGTCCAGTGTTAAATCTGCATGTCGGCGCTTAGCTAGAGACTTCTGGGAGGATTTTCGGAGGGTTCCGAAAGGTTTCCGAAGGGGGAGTTCATATTCCGAGGGTGGGGTGAGGGATCGGAATCGGGATCGGAATCGGAGCAGACGGAAGTCGGGAATGCCGGGGGTCTTGGACTGTTCACGGTATAGGGTGGTACGGGTGGTTCGAGGTCGCAGGGACTTGGCTTCAACTTATGTGTTGCGCCCTCCTCGATCGTCTGTCCCTAATTTCAGAGAGTCGGAAGTTTACCGGAACTTAATCGGAAACTACGACGCAGTATTAAGTCGATATTTGTACTGGTGAATAGTCCAGTCGACTGGTGGCTTATATACATGTATCTAGTTCTTGTACTATCTTTTACCGAGTAAAGACAAGGGGGGGAAGAGAGTACAAGGGGCAATATAAAACGAAGAACAAGGAGTGAGGTACGCGATGATCCTGCGCGTCGTCTATCAAAGGAACGGAACCTTGACTTTGGAGTCTTCGGAGGTTCAGGAGCGTGGAACCTCAGAATATGTATCGGACACTCGGAAATCGGTTATTCAGTCTTTGAGCGATCGGAAAGGTCCCGGAAACGGCGTGGGTGGTTATGGGGTTTAATGGGGGTTTGTTTGGTGGCATGGGCCATAACAGTATCCCTCCACTAGGACCAAGCCCTCGAGGTCCTAAGCTTAATCTCGCCGTAAATTGAGCGGAGAAGAGTGTGGGACTATTTTTAGGCGTATTGGGACGTAATGGGTGTTTTTCCGAGAGCGCCCGTCCGATGCATATATAAGGAGGCTTTTCTTCTTTCCTGAGTTCCCTCCTGCCCCTAACCATGTCCGGACTTGAACAGGACATCGAAGCGGAGGTTTCGGCGCAGGTGCGTGCTTACAAGGTCCAGTGTGCGAAGGAGATTTGCTTGATGAGGGTGGAGGATGCGCGGAAGTTGGAAGCTGCTTGGGATGTCAGAAAGGATCTGAGGGGTGAAGTCCGAAGGGAGAAACCAAAGGGTGTCGGTCGGAGGGGAAGAGACGAGGGGAAGAAATGAGCCTTGGAGCGTGATGCACGGGCTCTAGAGTCTGCTCTCTTGGCCAGTCAGGCAGACGAGGATCCGGGGGATCTGCCCTCCTGGGGGGGTTTTGCTGAGCCGTCGGGTTCTGAAGATGGGGGAGTTCCGCGTCAGGACACCGAGTCCGAGGAGTCTTCAGACGGTGGTGATCCTTTGGATGCCGAGTCCTCTTACTCGTCCCCTGCAGGCGATCCAGGGGGTGAGGAGGACGTTTATTTCACGCCCTCAGTCGGGGTGAGCACCGTTGCTTGGGACACGGAGAGGACACGTCGGAGACGTCGTGAGAGGGACGCTCGAATTTTGGGGGCACAAAAGTCCTTCGAAAATCAGATTACCCAGGATGCGCGGGCGGCCGGGAAGGAGGTGGGTCTCGGACCCTTCGAATCTACTCGATGGTCGTTGGTTGAAAATTGGCCTGACCTTTACCAGATCGCCGGTCTAGGGGCTCCTCCCATGCTGGGGTCAGATTCTTGTGACAGATGTCGCAAGCGTGAGGACCTATGTATGTGGACTTCGTCGGTCAAAACTTGTGTTCCCTGTCGGAAGAGCCGGGTGAAGTGCGTGGTTGGTGGAGTGCCGGTTGTTACGGGGTCGACCACAAGGAAGAGGAGGCGGGAGGAGATGGAGATCCCGGAGGTGTCTTCTTCGAAAAAGATGAAGGTCAAGGTACTGGTCCCTCCTCTTCCAAAGGGCAGGGGAGATGCGAACATCGACCTCCTGAGGGAAATCAGGGACGGCATTTGTGCCCTTGTCGTTGTCCAGAACAGGATAGCGGATGCCTCTGAGGTGGTGAACGCCCTCAAGACCGATGGTCGGAATCGTTTGACAGGTGTGGGGAGACGCGGTGTACCCTCCTGGGCTCGTCGGGTGGTGGCGGGTCAGTCAATTCCGATACGTGGTGTGGGGAGGGCTGCTTCCAAGAGAAAACAGGTTTCTGGGGGAGCGGGTTCCGCGCATGGCGCGGGGGATGTGACACCCAGGGCAGGGCGTTCTACCGAGCAGGCAGCCCCAGTGTGTGATGCGGGGAACTCGGCACTTGTGGTGGAACAACCTACTGAAGACGTGGTTTCAGGGGCTGTGGCACTGGCAGCAGAGTCGCTTCCTGAAGCGATGGCTCTGCAGGTTATGGCATTGGCGGCGGGGCTGGTTTCCGACGTAGCAGTCCCCATGTTGGAGTCGAGTGGGGGAGGGGAGCAGGGGATCGATTATTTTTGTGAGCCAGATCCCTCTGATCCTGATGAGACACATGCCCTTTTTTATGGCGATGACTGATGAAGTGGTGTCGTGGTTTGCATGATGTTTTCGTGGTAGTCGTGGAGGTTGTAGTGTTCGTTCTACCGGTTTGTCGCTTTTTGGGTGGAGGTAGTGTCGTCGAGATTCGGAGAATGTCCTGCAACTCGAGTCTCGATTGAAATTGTTGATTAGTTTAGCTCGTATTAATTTTCTAACAAGAAAGGGTCTAGTTCTAGAGAATCTACATGGTACCGTTAGTCTAAGGGACAGTACGGGATTCCGCGGTGATCAGGATTCTTCCTGAGCGGAGTTTTTGGAGGGTCATATTTGAGTGCTGAGTGAAGACTGCTGGCTCCATATTGCCAAGGATCAGTTAGGATAATCTAAACGAGTAGTACTCAATACCCTGTCGATCAACGGATCGTAGTGGGTGAGTGTGGTCCTTGCAACTAAATTTCTGACGGGGTTCGGGGGGTCGGAGTTTGGAGGGTCGGAGTGTTTCCGCAGAGGGGTCGAAATCTTTCGACGATTGGTCGGGGGGTCATATTCCTGAAAAGGTTGGATGCGTTGTTTTGTTTTACGTCCGTAGGCATAGTTGGTGTTCAACACAAACAACTGGTGCCGGAGTCGGGGGCCTAACTTCTTATTCCTCAGTTTCCGAAGCGTCCAACGTCTCAGACTCTTCTTCAACCTCTTCCATCATGGAGGCTGCGCGCCCTTTGGTGACTGTGGTGGTGGATCTCGGGCATTCCTTGGCTGAGTGGCCCTATCTGCCGCAGAAGAGGCAGAGGTTTTGTTCGAAGCGGCGTTGCCGTTCTTGCGGTGTAAGTTTTCCGTCTTTTCCGATTTTGGACGAAAGATCCGTGGTAGTCCTGCTGCCACTGGACGGGGTCGCAGGTTGGCCTACATTGGCCGTCTTATTGCCCGTGTTAGGGGCCGAATATGTGGTCACGGGGGTCCTCCCTCTGTCGTAGGGGCGGTCGAAGTTCCGGGTGGAGGGGGGCTCTCTGGCGATTTCCGATCGTCACTCCCAGTAGCAGGCATCGATGGATTGGGACAGGAGACGGAGTTGGAGCAGGGAATGGGGCTTTCCTACCCTAGAGATCTCGTCCTTGATTCTGCTGGGGAGTCCGTTGTAGAACTGGCGACGTAGTGCAGCGTCGCCCCAGTGGACGCGGGTGGCTAGTCGATTGAATTCGACTACATATTTCGTGATGCGCTGGTTATCGCGCATGCGGAGGGTCTCGAGGTCTGCTTCGGCCTCTCCTTCTGGGTCGTGGGGGCCGAAGTTGGTTTTGAGTTCATTTACAAACTCCTCATAGTCATGGAGCCAGTGGCTCGTCAGGGGCGGAGAGGGCTGGTTCGAACCAGTCCAGGGCAGTACCGGTCAGGTACAACAGTACGTAGGTTACCTTGGTGTTCTCAGTGTCGAAGGCGTCAGGGCGGTCACGGAAGTTCAGTCTACATTGCACTAGAAAGGCTTGTAGTTTCCTTGAATCGGATCCATCAAAGGTATCCAGATCCCGAACCTTGGTGGCGTGGGGAGCTGATCTTCTGGGGTTGGCTAAGTTACTTGCCAGCATAACAAGGGCCTGAGTGAGATCGGGCACAACGTTGGGTCCTAAGGTGGGGGCCCCTCCCAGGTGTGCAGGAGGCGGTGGTGCTGCGGCGGGTGGTGCGATATGGGGTTGGGCGACGGGGGGGGTGCAGCGAACGGGGGTACGGTGGGTGGTGCAACGAATGGGGGTACAGCGGGTGGTGCAACGAGTGGTGGTGCTATGGGCGGTGGTGCCATGGGTGGAGGTGCGAAAGGTGGTGGTACGTAGGGGGGCGCCGATGAGTCTGATGGCGCTGCTGTGGATGGTCCTGAACTGGACCGCATATCCGATGGCGATGATTGTTGAATCGCCGGGGGGTGGTTCACGAGGAACGGGATCTGCATCCAAAAATCCAGAGTCGGAAGAAGGCTCCGGGGGATGAGCTGGGGTCTGAGGCATCTGAAAACTTGGTCCAGAGACGGGCAGTTCTCGGGGGACAGATGCACGGTGGGCAGATGCCTGAGTGATTGTCTGCATGGCTTGTGAATGTGTGATAGGTCTCATGCTTAATGACAATCAGGAGTGTGAGTACGAATATACTGTTAAATCCGCGTGTCGGCGCTTAGCTAGAGACTTCCGGGAGGATTTTTGGAGGGTTCCAAAAGGTTTCCGAAGGGGGAGTTCGTATTCCAAGGGTGGGGTGAGGGATCGGAATCGGAGCGGACGGAAGTCGGGAATGCCAGGGGTCTTGGACTGTTCACGGTATAGGGTGGTACAGGTGGTTCGAGGTCGCAGGGACTTGGCTTCAACTTATGTGTTGCGCCCTCCTCGATCGTCTGTCCCTAATTTCAGAGAGTCGGAAGTTTACCGGAACTTAATCGGAAACTACGACGCAGTATTAAGTCGATATTTGTACTGGTGAATAGTCCAGTCGACTGGTGGCTTATATACATGTATCTAGTTCTTGTACTATCTTTTACCGAGTAAAGACAAGGGGGGGAAGAGAGTACAAGGGGCAATATAAAACGAAGAACAAGGAGTGAGGTACACGATGATCCTGTGCGTCGTCTATCAAAGGAACAGAACCTTGACTTTGGAGTCTTCGGAGGTTCAGGAGCGTGGAACCTCGGAATATGTATCGGACACTCGGAAATCGGTTATTCAGTCTTTGAGCGATCGGAAAGGTCCCGGAAACAGCATGGGTGGTTATGGGGTTTAATGGGGGTTTGTTTGGCGGCATGGGCCATAACATCCAGTCAATGTGATAGGGCATCAGACTTCCCCATCATCACCCTGGGTCAGTGCCACAAGTCAAAGTCAAAGTATGACAGGTAGAGTGACCAGTGGGCCTGTCATTGGTTCAGCCTTTTCAAAGACCAGAAATACTCCAGGTTCTTGTGGTCAGTCCAGATTTCAATGCAATGCTTTGTGCCTTCAAGGAAGTGCCTCTACTCTTCCAAAGCTTAGATGATTGCAAGCATCTCCTTGTTGTGGATCTTGTAATTCCTTTCTACTAGGAAGAGACTTTTTGAGTCAAAGGCAATTAGGTGCCATTTGCTATCCTTGGGTGATTGCTGTGAGAGGACTGCTCCCATAGCAATGTCAGAACTATCCGCCTCCACTCAGTAGGGTTGGCTGTCATTGGCAAAACCAAGAACAGGTGCTGTTATAAACTTCCTCTTAAGCCCTTCAAAGGCCGTCTGCTCTACATCTCCCCAGCTCCACTTCATGTCCTTCTTCATGAGCTCAAACAATGGCCTAACATGGTGTGAGAACCCTTCACTGAATCTCTGGTAGAAGTTAGCAAAGCTGAGGAAGGCTTGAACCTTTTTCCAGTTAGATGGGATTGGCCAGCCCATAATACCTGCTACCTTGACTAGGTCCATCTCCACCTTCCTATAGGATATGATAAGCACCAGATATTTGATCTTTGTCCATTCAAATTTGCACTTTTCCAGCCAAAGCTAGAGCTTGTAGGCCCTCAGCTATTCAAGGACCTCTTTGATGACCCAACGGTGCTCTTTGAGAGTCTTGGTAAAGATGAGGATGTCATACAAGTATACACACATGTGCCCTTCCATGATGAGATCCTGGAAGATGTCATTCATCATGGTCTGGAACATTGCCAGGCTATTGGTGAGGCCAAAGAACATGACAAGGGGCTCAAAAAGACCTTGGTTCATTGGAAGGCTGCCTTCCACTTGTCTCCTTCCTTGATCCACACATTATTGAACCTCCACCATGTCAAGATTTCTAGAGACAGAATTTCAGTCTTCTAGAGGGAAAGACTCAAGTCATATTAGAATATCTACCTAGAGACAGAATGTAAGTAACAAAAGGTGAGTCTCTACATGTCATAAGGTGTAAGAATATTACTCACTTCAGTCTTCTGGAGGGAAAGACTGAAGTGATAAAGAAACAGATAGCACTACTTATAGTCAGGACCGGGTGGCACTAATAATAGATAAAAAGAAGAATATAGAAACACAAAGGATGAAAATATAATGTGCATAATAGAACAATGGGCATGGCACTAACAATATTGAATTAGAAGTGGGAAGTGGAAGGGGCAGGTTGTTGGGGGGATGATAGAACTGCAGGATATAATGCAGTTATTCTTAACATACCGTACATCCAAATTGGTGAAGTACTTGGTTCCTTGAAGCTGTGCAATGAGTTCCAAAATGATGGGGAGGGGGTAACAGTTCTTCACTATGATCACATTGAGCACTTGGTAGTCCTGGACTAGCCACAAGGACCTATCCTTTTTCTTGATAAGAATACTAGGCGTCCCATAGGAGACTTCGAGGGGTGAATGCAACCCATGCAGAGGTTCTCCTGTAGGAACTCATCTAGTTCCCACTGTTCACTTAGTAAGAGGGGGTACACCTTGCATGCCAAGAGCTCTGTGCCAGGCTCCAGTTCTATTACATGGTCCCACATCCTTGGCTTGGGAAGGGAGTCAAAGGATTCTTTCTCAAAGAGGTCATTGATGTCCTAGAGATAGGGTGGGATCACCCCTTTCTCTTTTGGAGGAGTGCTCAGAAGGGCTTGTTTGGCCTGTTGTTATGCCATGGTAGTCATAGTGATGCCAAAATTGGGAGATTTGGTGGGGCCATGGTCGTGAAGAGGCGATCACCTGGTTTGAGGAATGGTTTGCCATCATTAGCACCTTCAACATCCTTGGGATCATTGTCTGTCATACATGGCAAGGGGACAGCTTGGAGGGCTCAGGTTGCCATTTTTTCTTGGCATTCCTTCTGCAGTTTGGCTTGGCAGGTGTGACATTGGAGGGGGCACCTGTTCAGTGTAACCTCTTGCATTCGTCAATTAACCTTGGGATTATAATCACAGAACCAAGGGTAGTTGAGGATCATCTTGTGCTTCCCTAAGTTTGTGACTGCAAATACAACCCATTCCAAGTGATCTTGGTATCATAAGATGACATTGACTATGTGCCAAATTGCTCCTCCTTTGTTCAGGGTACCATTAATATTATACCCTGGTGAAGGGCAGGTTAAGGGGCACATAGTCAGCCTCTCTGTTACTGCAAACCTTGTGGTCTATGAATAGTCCAGTGGCTCTACTGTCTAAGAGAATGGTCACACCCTTGAGCTTGGCTGTGTTGGTAGTCTGCATTTCTACCTTGAGGTTCAGCAAATTCAGGGAGGGGGTAGAGGAGGGCCTGTTCCCAGTGTTTCAACCTAGGAGAGTGAGATGGGGATTTTGGCACATCTGTTGAGGGTGTGTCTTTATCATTTGTAGCTGAGGGTTCAATATCTGAGTACTGGGTTGTATTTTCCATATCAGAGTCTATAGACAGAGCAGCAAAACAATTAAACAAAGGCAGTGAGGGTACATCCCTCACTCACTGCCTTGGGAAAAATCCTCCAGTTCCACCTCCTTGTTCCCCTCAGTCTCGGTTGTCTCCCAAACATCAGTGGCAACCATCCAGTACTCCATCAGCTCTTTATGCTCCTCAGACATCATGAAGTGGATGTTGTATGCCTGGTGGAATTGTCATACAAAGTGACTGGGCTTGCTGTATTATCGGCACATCAGAAGCATTGTGAATCACCACTTATACAGTCAGGGCCAAAGGAGGCAGGCCTGAGGGTGCCGGCATTCTGGTGGGGGGTCTGGCAACCCTTTGAGCCATCTACGCTGGAGGGGCATGTGAAGTCATAGGTTGAGGCCCTTGAAAGGCTTCATTTGCCATGCACGTGAGTGCCACCACCCTTGCAGCTGTGTACCAGGCTAAGATGTCATCTTCTTTCAGCCTCCTATCTAGCATCTATGCAATGCAGCTTTGGATAGTGGGGTCAAGCCCTCAGCAGAACTTCATGATGATGGACCAACTATCAGTGTACTCAGCTTTCTTGACCAGGTCCATGTCTCATTTTCACCAATGTGGCAATTGATGGCCCTTTATATATCACATGTCTTGGTCATGTCAATTTGCATTTCATTGGTTCTGGTACTACTGTGATGGCTTTATTGGGATCCTCATGTATGTATAATGGTCCTTTGTTCTCAATATGTGCTGCATCAACTTGTATGCTCACTTGCTCCACGTCTGGCTCTCTTGTTATGGTATGTTCTGTCATTTGCATATCATGTTTGACTCTGACTGATTTGTTCCAATGCTTTCATTTCATGTGGGATGTATAACCAGTGGGTTTTCATGTTTCATTTAGGCTGATGTGGTGACTGGCAGCCTCTCATTTTTGATATGCACTGCATCACCTATTGTTTGCATTATGTGGGTTTCAACTGGTGATGTGGTGGCATGTATGGTTGTGTTGTCAATCGCAGTGCACATCGGCTTGAATTCTGCAGTGTGTGGTTCTTCGTGCATTGTGTACATCATTCATGTCAAATCATATATCATTGCTGGCACTGCAGCAGTGTTTGTGATTGTCATTTCCTCTGTTCACTTATTATCTGCTGTATCCTCCATACATTTGTTTGGTGATGGGTAAGTTCCTTACATTCTCTCGTTCACCCCTTCACTGATTCTCCTCTCCATTTCTTCCATAAAATTTCCTTTGATTTCTTCATCTTTCTCCTCTATCTCTCTGTTCTCCACTTGGCTTCCTTCTCTTAGATGCCATCCATGCTTGGTTCTCTGCTCCTGCCTCTTCTCATTTGACTCCTCATTGGTCTTTCTTTCCTCTTCTAATCTTTCTGCTTCTAATATTTCCTCCTCTTCCTCCATCTGCTCTAACCACTTCTGCTCATGATCTGCTCACTCCTCCTCTATTCTTTCTACTCTCCCCTGCTTCAGTAAACTCTTTGGCTCCAATACAACTGGACTCCTATGTGTGGCAGCATGATATATCTGTGAGACCTCTTTGGCCAGATGTGGCTGTACTATAGTGAATAGGTATGTATACCCTCTTCTTGAGCTGTGTACAATTATTACTCCATTTCTAGATTGGGTGTCAAATCTCTGTGAAAAGGTAAGGTTTGCCTTCTCATTTAGGCATACCATTGAGAGGGTATTCATCTATCGATCCGGCATATAGGTCACATTGGTAAGTGTCACGGTTGTGTCTGCTCCACTGTACTGATCAGATAACAGGGTAATCCTTACAGTGCCAACATATATGTTGGTATCAAGGTAAGTGAATAGGTTGTAATCTCCACATGTGTGATTTGGGGCTCATAGATCTAGCAGCCATACATGTGTCTCAGTTTCAACTCCTGAGTCATAGTAAATTCCCTCCATTGGTAGTCAGACTCAGATCGGTAGATAGGTTTCCCTTGTATGTAGTATGAGGTTGGATAGAATACAATGAGTACTTTTGGATGTCTTTAAAGCCTATGTGATATGCCCTATAAGGTGTGAAGTTGAATTGGGAATATGAAGATCCCTAGGCTAGTTATCTGTGAAGCCCTGTAATGATATACCCTTGGTCTGAAACCAAGCAATCTAATCTGTAGTGCTAACTTGGGCTAAAGCCCTTTGAGACAGATGAGACTTTTAATCTCTTGGAACATAGGAGAGAGGAATTAGGCATAGAGCGGAACTCAACATACACACTGACTCATGGCCATTTGGCTCATGGTAGTTCAGAACGACAGACTCATCAATAGAGTGAAAGGGCTTTTTACCAGTGAGTGTTTACTATGATACAAATGAGCTAGTTATAGTAGTTACTTAGAGGCTCAGAGGAAATAGCACAGTAATGGGTAACTAGATGGGTAACTAGTGACTCTATTAATAGAAGTACTTGCATTTCTACAACAATTTTCACTGGGTTTGATATCTTCTGATCTCTCCTTCCTTTGAAACATTCTGGATATTGTCCTTCTAGGCCACCTCCCTTTGCCCAACACATAATTTTTGTATGTCCTGTCTTTCCACAATTATCACATTTAAGCAGCAACTTTCCACTGGTTTGGAAAATAACATTTGGGTCTTTGCTGCTAGATATATCCTTGCCTTCTTGTCCACTTGGTCTGAAGTTAGGATATAACAATTGAAGGATCTAATATGTCGCTTAGTGATCCTAGAATGGGGTCCCATGAAGGGGAAGGCATTGACAGAGTAATGATGCCTGCAAATCATGAGTCTGGTATCATTATTTCTAAACCTCCACAACTTTCTCTTAACTACTAGAGTTCCACTAGGTGTGCCAGTAAGGTTTCTGATCCTCCTTCTATGAATTTCTTAGAGAATAACTGATTTTCAGCTAGATTTTGTGCAATAGTATCAGCTTGGGCATATCTGTTTGTGAGGCTGTCCCAAGCAGCTTGTGAGGAGTTACAGTTGAGTCCTGCTTGGACATTTGGAATGATGTTCATGAGGATTGTAGAGAGGGCCTTGTCAGGAGACAGCCCTGAGGGCCTATTTTCTTATTTCTATTTCCCCTATATTTACCTTTTAATTCCTTTCCCTCTATTCTATTCTTCCCTTCTGTCAGGGTACAACCCTGAGGGTCTATTCCCTTTTCCTTAAAGTTTCCTTACATTTTCCTTAGTTTTCCTATATTCCTTTTCTATCCTATTCTCCCTTTCCTTTATTCAGGTTACCGGCTATTTCCTACTATTTGTACTTGTTGTGACACAGTAGCTATATAGTTAGTGCTTAGGTAAGGGGATCCTCACTTGGTTCTCTTTGGATCCCCTCTACCTAAGGTATGCGACAGTACTAGTAGTAGCTGGTAATAGACTAACCTTTGGATCTCCTCTACCTAAGGTCTGAGAAGCCTGTGGGTAGGCTTTGGGTTCGAGTCCCAGAGTCAGGCCTAGGAGGAAGTCCAGGGCTGGGTGGTGTCCCGCTGGTTCTAGCCTCTGGCAGTCGCAAGATCAGTACCGACGGAGAGTTGCCCTTACAGGCCTGAGAATTTATCTCTTCCCATGCTACCAAGGCATCCACATCTGTTACAGCCAGTTTTGTTTTTGTTCCAGTTATGTATGGCCAGAGTTTTGCTTCCTTAAGGTAAGGAATCATTTGAGTTTTCCAAAAATTCCAATTGGAACTGTTTTTGTCTAATCTTTCTGACTCATCATACTGAAGGACTTTGAAAGAGTCAGGCATTTCTATGAAGAGTGCAGGTGTCAAGTTTGAGGTCAAGGTGTGTTTCTGTTTTTAATTAAGGGCTGGGGCCCATAACCTGTTATAAGCTAAACACAGAAATTCAGACTTCTTCATGAAGATCTGAAGTGATTTGAGTTTAGGAAACTTGTATTTATAGGGAATTATAACAATGACATCATTCAAGAATAAAAACAATGGCACCACTCAAAAGTAAAAACAATGCTGCTACTAAAACAATAAGAACAATAGAACCACATGCACAAAGAGAAAATAGAAACATAGCTATGCTGGCCAATCTCTCTTGAGTGTCTTAATCCTAAAGGTGGTTTGAATTGAAACATGTGAATTTTACAAACACTTAATCCCAAAGCAAGTCTATTATATCCACTTTACACCTAACAAAATGCCATATACACCAAAGGCAGTCCTACATGTAGGGTGCAAACATGCATCTCACCCCTGAGAGACCAATCTCAATATATTGTATTTTTATATCGATTTTAGTGCCATTCAGTGCGCTTTTTGATTCTCTATTTTTCCATATTTTTTCTGTATTTTTACCCTCAATATTGAGGGAGATATTGTATATCTACGTGTACGCAACTCACGGGCACTTGCCTACGCACCAGACGACGCGCGTGGCCGGCTCCCTGCATAGGGACCGGTAGACTGGCTCAAACCTTCGATAGGGTCAGGAGCCGGCTCTAGTATATGTGTGGGTGAAACATCACTCGCACATACTTCCCTCCTCAGTGGTTGACTACACTGAGGAGGTGAGTTGTATAATATAATTCTGTAGTGTCCGGACTAATTTTCTTATTTCTTTTACTCTGTAAGAAAATTAAATAGGTATATTTCTTGAATATACTTGAAGTAGTTGACTACACTGAGGAGAAAATTAAATAGACTGCCTAAGAAATTCTCAAACCTACTGCACATTTGCTTATAATCTCATCACTACAATCCTGTGATCCTGCACTCCTGCATTCCTGCAATCCTATAAATACTTCATCCCTTTGTTCTATCTATTTTCTTATTTTATTTATCCCCTTGTTATATCTGTCCCCTTGTTCTATTAGCCCCCTTGTTCTTTTGACCCCTTGTTCTTTCTATTTGATATATCATTTTAGAAATACAAAGGACCCCTTACATGTATATAAACTGTTAAGTATGTGTTGATTTCAAGACACTGGTTTAATGATGCCTTTAGTCAAATGAGGGCAGATTCATCTCAGTCCAGTGAGCTGAGGCAGACATGGCTTGGTGTCAATATTCTTGCATTTTACCCTCCTATCACTTCTGCCACTTGATTTTAGGTGGTGTTTGGGAGAGGACTGAGAGTGTCAGTACTAAATGTGGATACTGATATATAGTAGAGGAGAAGTATGTATGTGTAACTTAGTTGAACTTAGTCAATATTCTGAACAGAGAATATATACAGGAGGATATGCTACCTATATAGTAAGAGAGATGGGGACAGGTGACTATAGTATGGAACAGGGTAGCATTAGAAATTTATACTAAAATAAAAAGACATAGAAACTGGACCCGTGCATACCTGTATACCAGAGCAAAGCAAAATGAACATAAAAGAATTAAGTGAAGCAAAGTGGAATAAAGGATGTGATGAACTGAATGTACCAAGCCAAGACCAATATACTGAGTGAATTGACTTGATCACTATATGGGGAATTATATAGAAGATGTTTGGCTGGTATGACCAAGTGAACTGAAGCTCAGTAAAGCATACTTTGACATAAACCTCCACTCTACCGGACTGTTCGCTAGTTCAAATTTTGACTTAGTCTTCCATTCTACTTACTCACTCATGAACCCTGTAACTCCAAAATACAGGACTAATGATCTAGGAAGGCATAACACATAAGTTGAAGCCAAGCACCTATAGCCCTGAATCCCTCACCCACACATCTGCTATCTGCACCATATGATAACAGGCAACCACTTGCCATGGATGTCATCTTTACCAATGGATATCTGTCAGTAGTCTTGGTATCTTATGGTCTAGTCTTGAACTTAAAAGTTTGATATATTTGTCTAGGACTGAACCATGCTACTTTTGACTTGATAAGTCCTCTCTCTTGTGTACCATCCTTGGTTCAGTATGTTTGGTCAATGTTTCTTTGCATGAAGCAATTTAGGATCAGTTTGGAATTTAAAATGTATCATACCATGACAAGACACTTCTTCCTTCCCCCAGACCCTTGCCCTTAGTTTTGGAGTTGTACCAGGTTGGATGAGCTAATATTAGAGTTGAATTGGAGTTTGAAAATGGTTGTCCCTGACACAAGTCTTCTCTAAACACAGTATACTAACCCATGTTAGCTTTAACTGAGGAAGTGAGTTTATCTCACACTTCTTCAAGTCACTCAATAACATTTACACTTCACCTTTGGCTACCATCCTGAAGCCAACAGTCAGACTGAACATATAAATAAAACCTTGGATTAGTATCTACAAGTGTAATGTAACTCTCAGTAGGACAACTGGTCTGAGTTATTGCCACTTGCTCAGTTTGCTTACCAAAATGCTCTGAATGCTACCACCAGTATCTCTCCCTTCTTTGGTAACAATGGATACCATCCAAACCTCACTGTGTACTCTGAACAAGACCTTGCTTCCTCCCAAGCTTGTAAGTTTTCTATGGACTTAGGCTGAGTTCATGACACCCAAAAAGAGCAAATCAGTCACACTCAATCTCAGTATCAAATCTTAGCCAATGGCCAAAACTCTGACATGTTTATTTGTGTACATTTAATTACTATATAATATCTGGCCTGTTGAAATGAGCCAAATATATTATTTTTGCTATTTTCACAAAGCTTACAATCTTTTTCAAGATCTGAGTCAACCAAACGATTAAATCAATAAACTACTACATCTCTGATTTTTTTATGAATGTTCTATGCTGATCTAACCATTCCAAAGTGCATATATGCACATATTTTCACTTAAAGTTATCAATTCATGCTGATCTTATTGAAATTTGAGCACTCTAACTATTTGTTTTGACAATATATTCAAGAAACAACTATTCTATTTTTCTAGTATTATTCCTGATTTTTCCCAATCTATGTCCAACTTCTATTGCTTTTCTGTCCTGGTGTATGCTCTAGTGAAGTGCCCATGCAGAGTTCTGGATTGTTTGGAGAATGTTAGGTTATGTAATTGAAGTTCAGTGCTAACCTCACTTATATCAGCTCTGGGCTAAGGCAATCACATGGGGTCACAAGAGTACACCATGTGGGGTCACATGTGCTCATGTGGCTAGGTGGAAGTCAAGTGCAGAAAGGCTCAGGCAGTTAATATGGCATTTGATACAGGAAATTACTTTCCATATGAACCTACAATTATATGGGAAAATTCCAACAAGATTTCACTGAGTGTTGATTTTATATTTGAGATTTATGTTGATCACTCACCGTGCCATTGAGCGCTTATTCATCGAAACATTATCAAGTCAATATCTGTCGACACCATGATTCAAATATTATCATTCATATACAACAAATCACTATTCCTCGTCCTCTATTATCTCCATTATCTCTGAACTCCCCAATCATTGCTGTTATTATTCTATCCCGATTTGGAAGTTGCAAGGCACCCAATGCTTATCAAGCATCATCGGACTGGCAGAGGCCTGGCCAGCCCTCACCCTCATAAAACATGTTCACTTTTGCGGCGCAGAGGTCCTATGTATGTACATTATTGCTCTTCATTATCTTCTTCTTCCCCCAACCACTGTGAAATATATTTCACTTCTCTGATGTTATGTATGACGCTTATCTCCTGTATTCCATCTCAAATTCATATTCCACCTGTGCTTTATTTAGTATATAGTCCATATTTTGAATAGTGATAACATTTTTGACTCTGCCCAACAATCAGAAAACAAGAAAATTCAATCTAATTTTATTGTCTGTCTAAATTGGCAGAAATTCTCTAATAAATTTCTACTCTACCCTCAAGCTCTTAATCCTGTCACGGCCAATCAGTTTTATTATGCAGTCAGTTTTAATGCAACAAAACTTCACATCAAGATGTTTCCTACTGATTCTCTTGCTAAGACAGCCCCCAGTCTTATATGAATAATTGCTTGCGATTTTATTGAAAACTGGATGTTATGGCGACTTAAAGATCATTTTCACACATGAAAAGTATAGAAATCTAAATGACGCCTCAGTCATTGGTAATGTGACTGACGGGAGTTGACTTATCTACTGCTCTCTTTAAGTGAATGTTGAATGAGACAATAAGAACATGTGGAGCATGTGGGATGAGCAGCAATTGAGACAATGAAGAAAGTGAAATGCGCAGTAATTGAGACAATGAAAAAAAATCAAGTGGAATTGTGGATGTGTCTAGGTGGACGACGCGTCATCTGTAATACCGAAAATGTCTTAACTCCAACAAAAAGAGTTTCGGTTCCGACAAAACATGACAGCTACACACCTCCTTGAACTAGTGGTCTCATGGCTTGCTTGAATTTCGTCTCTTATTCTAACTACTGGTGCACGACCTGGAGCTTCATGGTAGCACAGTGTCATAATTATTCTCTCAGCAGGCGTGAGCGCAGCAGTTTATGTCTAACAGGTACCATCCGGTCACAAATCTCACCTCAGGAATGTATTGAATTGAGTACCACTACTTGATGTCTTGTTCTGGCAATATTTTATCACATGTTCTGGAAGTTTTCCATGGTCAAGCCTTGCTCTAGGTTCCTGATTTCACAATCCCCACGTTACTCCGAGGGCAATGCTA
>QLPI01009579.1:0-16741 GCA_003314275.1 Chroogomphus rutilus
AGAACTGTACAGTGAGTTATTTCCCAGGGAACCTTATGATTGATAGTGAAGAATAACAGTAAATTATCCTCAGATGTTAATTACACAAAGAAAGGGGAGCATCCACGACTACCGCTGGGGAACCAGCTATTGAACGGAAAGGTGAGTCCACCTACGCAGTACTAGTAATAGGTTATGATGCCAAAATTCAGCCAACGATCACAAGTATGACACAAACGCCCTGTATTTGGTACTTTCAACTCACCAATGTCAGTATGCTGCCTCCATTAATGTATTGAGTCAATCACAGCTATCACAGTTGTGCCACTGTGCATGGATTTGCCATGTGTTTTGGCATACAGCTTGTACAAAAGACACTTTCCACTTCAAAATACCAATAATTTCCACACGGTGTATATTTCAGACATGAGTGCCAGGTTGGGCATTTGAGAGACTTTACCGTAAGGTGGCACGATGAAAATCAAATAAAACCTAGTTCTGGTACAGATGCTATTCACATACAAACAGCTCAGTGTCAATTTCATGTTTGGATTCTCATATGTGCGCTTTTAGGTGGGATCCCCTTGTGTGGACAACCGCCAACTTCGATGATATCCCTATAAGGGAACTGGGAAATGAAGGGGAGGATAAATAGGACGTTCACCAGAGCCTTGTGATCTGAATGCCGCATGATACCCACTGCATAAGTGGGTTTCTCCTCGCATTTTTCCTTTCATCCCGAAAGCAAGTTTTCAAAGTGCGAGGCATGTCAAGGGACAGGTTCTGAGCCATGACAGCTCGGCAGTTTCGAGCTTCGAGTTCGAGCGTTCTCTCACTTGCGAATACCCCAGCATGCAGTGGTAATATTTGAATCAATTCTTCCGTTGCCCGTTTTGTATCCTCCAGGTATATAGTGTCGAACCAATTCTCATTGCCGCCGCTACTTGAACTTGTTACATCTCCTTCGTGTACTTCGTGGAAACCTGTGGAACCAGACGGCGACATAGAAATTGACCAAATATGCAGCGAATTGCCTGAAATATCGATTGCAGGGATTCAGCCTGCCGGGATTTTGCTCTAAGTGTCGCAAGCATCATATGAATCTGGGAACTCTCCGCTCAGTTCAATGAGTTCCTCTCAAATCACACACCGAAATTTCAGAAAGCTCTCTGCAATTATTTTGGCCGTAATCTGGCCATTCTTCACCTTGGGTAGTAACCATTGGAATAATTTGACTGGCATCTGTACATTGGTTGCCATGTCACATTAGTCACACATCATTTGTAAATCCTCATCTGTTTGCAACAAGCCATTACCTCTGCTCAAGCCAAACAGTTGTCCTTTCTGCGGTCCTTGCTCAGCACCACCGAAATCCAACAGTAACTTCTGACCAAATTGTAGAAGTACATTGATGACAACGAGGGAATGCGGAAGCAACTCTGGACATGCCAAGTTTAATATGTTAACTGTGATCCAAGAACTACTTTATCTAGCAGAAATACTGTTCTGCAAAAACAAAATTCGTGGCTATTATCTAATTTCTGGAGTGCTTCTCTCCACCTTTTCGTATAGCTGACAACCACCACATTTCCACAGCACTTAGCCTGCATAAATTTACAGTGGTATTGGAACTAATTATTGGAGAATCAATACGGCACAAGTCCTTAGTGCAAAAATAAGGAGGTGTAGAGGGAGAATTTATACACAGTGTGTAAGATATGTTAAAGGATGACATCGTCATTGCTCCTGCTACTGCTCCAGTGATTGCTTCGTGGTGAGGAATGTTATTCACAACAACTACATGAATTAAAGGAACCCAGAAAACCGACACTTCTCAAGATGGGAAAAGTGGTCCTTGTGCAGTGACCAATTCATTTGTAAATTTACATATTCTTGCCTTAGGTTTTATTACAAAAACATCATTGCTGTGAATCCAAGCATATGGTCATACATTAAAGTATTTCCACTCCTTCAATTAATTCAAAATGAAACGTAGCTTGTCTCTTTCTTTTACCATAATCTAATGGAGGTGATTAAGTCTCATTCATTGCACTTAATTCTGAACACATCTATATAGCTTTATATAGGTGTACACTCTGCCATGTTATGCTTGCCATACGGTTCAATACACTCGATATGGATATGAGCATATATAAACCATTCCTGTTTCCTGAAATTCAACTGGGTCTCAGTCTCAACAGGTCTGCTAATCTTTCTGCAAGACAATGGTTCTGGCCCATCCGTGAAGACCAGTCAATCCATCAATGTGGACACCCCAGGTGATACCACTTCTTGGAGATGCAAATGATGCAAATGTGAGCTCTGCATGACCCACATTGACTCAATCTATCTTGTTCAGCCCATCTCACTTTCCGCTTCTTGCATCCATCATACCTGCCTTCTTTTTGTTCTTGTCCAAGTGGTCTCAAATTCTCAACTGCTGGATGCATGGCTTGATTGCCTTGGGGCATTTGGTGACTTTGTAATTACTGGTGGCACAGAGGAGACACAGGTTTTTGTCCATGCATCTTTGTCGTTTGGTTGGGAGGAGCTTGCCATCCTTGCCAAGGGTCTTAGTATACTCGGGTGGATTGAGCTGAGATGTTTTACCATCTTTGTTTTTAGACATGTCCTTGTTGCTGCTGTTATCATTGCTGTTATTTGGCTAGCAGTTGTCTGGGGTGGATCTGTTGCCAGGCTTGTCTGATTTCATATCTTTCTTTGGCTCATTACCACCCTCCACAGACTGCTCAGCCTTTCGTTCCCAATATCTTATGTCAATCCTTTGGACATGGTTTCGAAGGTAATCGAGTGTGCAGGGTTTGTCGAAATGGATGAGGCCATCTTTGATGCATTTCAGTGGTGCCATGTATGCCTTATGGAGGAGGGCATTGTTGTTATAGTTGACAAGAGCTGCGAGCCTATAAAATTCCACAAAAAACCTAGTGACTTTGTAGTTGTCCTGCATAGTTAGCTTTTTGAGAGCCATCTTGACATCGGCTCTTTTGTCCCAATAGCTGAAATTGATCTGTAACTCATCAATAAAAAGCCTCAAATTACTGGTCCAGTGAGGTTCTGTATTTAGATTACCCATCAGGTAAGGCTCAAAACATTCCAGAGCCATTCCTTTCAGGTAGGAGACCATGTAGTTGACTTTTTGCCTATCATTGGAGAACGAGTTAGGCCAGGTACGGAATTTCAGTCTGTAAAGGAAGATGAAACCCTTTAACTTCTTTGGGTCATGTCAGGCTTTGGGAATTGACAAGCTTCGGGACTGCCGAAAGGTTGGGCAGACAATGGCCAAGTCCTGCAGGCCAAGAGTAGTGGCATTGACTTCAACATACTTGTGCATTGTGCCCTACTTGCCGTGTGTGCCACCAATTTGCAACAGATGGATACTTGGGAGGATGCTGATGATACTGGCCCGAGTCGAGGACTTTAACAGAAGGGAAGAAGGTAAAAGGTCCTAAGCCTAGTTGATACCCAGAATGAGGAAATATGTACATGCATGTCCTACTTATATAGGTTTAAGAAGTGACATGTGGAATAAGGAATGTGAGACAACAAGGTATGTGTCAGGGGACAGCCTCCTGTCCACCAATACTTATTCTTTGTCCTGTATATCATTTAATTTCTATTCCCCTTTTCTCTATTGATTCTTTAGTTAATCCCTCTTTATCCTTGTTCCACTGACTGTGACATGACTTACTCATGTCACAGTCACTAGCTATATAGTTGGTTGCTTAGGTAAGGGATCCTCACCTCATTCTCTTCTGGATCCCCTTACCAGGTATGCACTAATATTGTACTTAGTCTTCTCTTTAATATATATTCACTTCTGGATCCCCTTACCAGTGTCTGATTGGCTTTGTGGGTAGGCTTTAGGGTTCAAGTCCCTGAGTCAGGCCTAGGGAGAAGGCCAGGGCTGGGTGGTGTCCCGCTGGTTCTAGCTTCCAGCATTGCCCAGGATCAGTACCAGCGTAGGTTGCCCTTACAGTATGCAGAGCATGTGGTTATTGTCCACAATGAGTAAAATTAGAATAAAGGAATGGAAACAGGGATAGAACAATAAAAGATAGAATAATAGGAATGCAGTCAGGGATAGGACAATAGAGAATGCCAGGATATAAAACAATGGGGCCATGGCCGAGGATAATACAAGGACGGGAAGTCCCGAGGTAAGGTGGGTCGAGGATTATGGAGCAAATGGTGCAAGATTAATGGATGGTAAGTGAAGTAGAGCATGAGGGGTAATCGGCAAGGAGTGTAGGTGGTGGATGTGCCAAGCTGAGACCGGCATACCAAGTGACGTGCATGCGGCATGGACACTTGTTCGTGGGCATAGGATGGTTGCTTGATCAGCACTGCTGAAGTACCAGGACTTGGTATGTATACGTGACAGGTCGGTCCTATCTGTCAGGAACCGTACGCCGGCAAGCCGACTATTCAATTCAGCCCACTCATAGGGAATAGCACGGGTTAGGGTAACCCGCATGGGTCACCGGGTCGGGTGCCCTTGGGTTTGGGTGTGGGTCAAGCCGAGAGCACCCGTGACCCGGCCCAACCCGCCGCCTCAACGTTGTATGCGCATACGACATGCACGCGCCACACGCGCACACGTATGACACGACCGCGCCGTATGCGCACGCGTATGACACGAATGCGCCGTACGCCCATGCGCCGACACCAACGCGCTGCACGCACACGCGCCGACATGAACGTGCCGACACCAATGCGCCATATGCGCACGCGCTGACACGAACGCACCGACACCAATGCGCCGTACGCTGATGCATATGACACGCACGCGTGCGGCGCATTCATGTCGTACGGCGTGTTCGTGTCGTATGTCGCGTGCGTGTACGGCACGTTTGTACGCCGCATTTGTGTCGTACGTCGCGTGCGGGTGCGGCGCGCACCCGACACCCGTCGACCCATGGGAAAAAACCCATGGGTTGACGGGTTTGGGTTTCCCATGGGTCGGGTACGGGTCACCCACATTTGACCCGTGGGTGACCCGTGCCATTCCCTACCCACTCAGCCCAACTCTGCTCTTGCTCGCCTATCTAACCATACGCCCTCAGCCCATAGACTATATGCACCTTGTGTATCTGTCTTGGCATCACATGCTCCTGTCAAATCACTCCACTCATTTACGTCACATCCCATATGCTCGTTATTCCGTTCCATCTTCATTTACATTTAATATCCTTCATTTACATTTCATTCCATTTTCATCTATTCGCAATTCCACTCAGTCTTTTATGTCCGATCTGCTATTATGTTCCTTAGGGTAACTCCATTTGGAATTGGAGTGACACATCACTCCACAATGTCATGGAGGAGATCATTATTTGGGACGTAGTATTTCTGTTTCTCACTTTTCATGTTCCTCGGCTTTCTCATTCTATTATAGGAATCCCTTCAACTCCTAATAGATTAGAAAGTAGTATAAAAGATCTTGTACTATTAGTTCAGTCTTTAGTCAGAAAATCAATCTTGATTTTGACTAAGTTCCTCTGTTTACTCCCGTCTACTTCGCTTTTACGAAATTTGGGGACCGTGCGGTCTAAGTGGGCGCAACGCAATACATTGAAGCCAACCCCAATCCGAACCTCACCAATTGTCTCACCATTGGGAGATTTAATAATATATGATTACGTCCTTTCTCATCATCGTAACACTATCGAAGGGTTCTGGTTCTCAAATCCTGGTGGCTTGACCGTCCTGTCAGTGATTTCAGGTGGTCCTGCCAAGTTTGAGGATAGCATTCAAAAGGTCATTATTGTTGGCTGGGTTTATGGAGGCCCTGTCCCTAGGAGGTGGCCTGGCTTGCGAAGCCTGCCTGGTCTGTGGGGTTGGCCTGCCTTGGGTGGCTTGCAGTGGTACAGCCATGGGCTGAGATGGTGCGGCCATGGGTTGTGGAGGTGTGGCCACAGGCTGATGGGGTACAGCCATGGGTTGAGGAGGTACAGCTACCGGAGTGCGAGGAGGTTCAGGCATGTCTGCCTGCCGAGTTTGTTGAGGCTATTCCTCAGTTTTGGCATCTGCATCATAGTGTACCGAGCCAAGTTCATCCTCTGCCTGATTGGGTTCCTAATTGCCATTATTGTTGTCTATGTACTCAGTGTTTTCATCAACTACCTCTTCAATGTGTAGTTATTGCTCAAAGGGAGAGGCAAGATGCTGTAGTTCGATTGCTAGTGAGGTGTACCCGATGAGAAGGGGTGGAGTGCCAAAGGCCTCACGTTCCCTTCATTAATGAACTGTAGGGGTGAGCTGATTGTCTTCGATGTGGGTTGATGATCTAGTATATGGGGGCATAATCATAAGAACTAAAGTGGCATGGAAAGCAGTGTCACTCTGAATATACTGTTAAGTCTCGGTAATGCTCATAGTGCAGATGGGAGTTAGCCAAGTCCTGCAGACCAATCAAGGTAGCAAGGCTTCAATGTACTCATGTGTTGCACCCTGCTGTTCTGTGCATGCCACTAATTTGGACAGAAGAAGGACCTGGAAGGGTGCCAAGAGTGTCAGCCTGAGTAAGGGACTTTAGACAGAATGAGGGAGGACTAGAGAACATGAACCAAGTTGATATTCAGAGTGCAGAACTATCTACATACATTTGTGACTTATATAGGTTAAGAAGTGAGATGTGGAACAGGGTGACATAAAGAATGGAGAACAATAAGGTATGAAGAATCATGTGGGAGCATTGTCTATGGTGATCTAGAATAGAATAAGGAATGTGGATGAGAATAGAACAATGAAAATAAGATCATAGGAATGTGGCCAAAAATAGAATAATAGAGAGTGACCAAATATAAGACAATAGGGTCATGGCTAAAAGTAAAACAATGGTAAAATGTCCTGAGGAAGAATGGGCCAAGAAATAAGGAGTTGGCAGGGTGGGATTAATGGATAATGAGTGGTGAAGAGTGGATGAAGAATATGGATAGGGAATGTGGAGGATGAATGTGCTGAGCCAAGACCGATGTACCAAGTGACATATGTGTAGATTGGTCACTTGTATGTGAAGTTAGACTGATCATTCAGTTGGCACTGTCAAGTTACCAGATACTTGGTACATGCACTTGACACAAGGACAGAAAGGTAAAGAGGCCTAAGTCTAGTCAATACCCAGAATGAGGAAGTATGTACATCTATGTGCTACTTATATAGGTTAAGAGGTGGGATGTAGAATAAGGAATGAAGAACAATAAGGTATGCAGAGCATGTGGGGGTATTATCCACAATGATCAAGAATAGAATAGAGGAATGTAAACAAAGACAGAACAATGAAAATAGAATAATAGGAACATGGGCAAGAATAGGACAATAGGAAGTGAATGACTATCAAACAATAGGGTCATGGCTGAGGATAAAATAAGGACAGGATATCCCGAGGTAAGGTGGGCTGAGAAATAAGAAGTAGGTGGGGTGAGATTTAATGGCTGATGAATGAGGAAGGAGTGGATAAGGGATAGGAATGAGGAATGTGGATGGTGGATGTGCCGAGCTGAGACCGGTGTACCAAGTGACTTGCATGTAGCTTTGTCACTTGCATGTGGACATAGACTGATTGCTCGGTTGGCAGTACCGAGTTACCAGATACTCAGTATATGTACTTGACAATTACCCTTGGGATTATGATTGTAGAACCAGGGATAGCTGAGGATCATCTTATGCTTCCCTAGGTTTATAACCACAAATACCACCTGTTCCAAGTGATCTCACTACTGTAGGATGACATCAACCACATGTTGAATCACTCCTCCTTCATTTGGGATGCCATTGACATTGTACACTAGCCTGGGGTAGGTCAAGGGGTGCATGGTCAGCCTCTCTGCCACTGCGAAGCTGTGGTCTATAAATAGTCTGGTGGCTCTACTATCTAAGAGCATAGTCACACCCTTGACCTTGGCTGTGTCAGTGGTTGTTACGATGATGAGAAAGGACGTAATCGTATATTATTAAATCTCCCAATGGCGAGACAATTGGTGAGGTTCGGATTGGGGTTGGCTTCAACGTATTGCGTTGCACCCACTTAGACCGCACGGTCCCCAAATTTCATAAAAGCGAAGTAGACGGAAGTGAACAGAGGAACTTAGTCAAAATCAAGATTGATTTTCTGACTGAAGACTGAACTAATAGTATAAGATCTTTTATACTACTTTCTAATCTATTAGGAGTCAAATGAATTCCTATAATAGAATGAGAAAGCTGAGGAACATGAAAAGCGAGAAACAGAAATACTACGTCCCAAATAATGATCTCCTCCGTGACATTGTTGAGTGACGTGTCACTCAGATTCCCAACAAAGTTACCCTAAGGAACGTAATAGCAGATCGGATATGAAGGAGTGAATGGAATTGCAAACAGATGAAAATGAAATGAAACGTAATGAAAGATATTAAATGTAAATGAGGATGGAATGGAAAAGCGAGCATGTGGAGTGTGACGTAAATGAGTGGAGCAAATTGACAGGAGCACGTGATGCCAAGATGGATACACGAGGTGCATATAGTCCGTGGGCTGAGGGCGTAATGTTGAATAGCGAGCGAGAGCGGAGTTGGGCTGAGTGGGCTGAATTGAATAGTCGGCTTGCTGGTGTATGGTTCCTGACAGTGGTCTGGATTTATACCTTGAGGTTCAGTGAATTTAAAGAGGGGGTGGATGCTACTATGTATTGCTTTAGGAGGGCCTGTTCCCAGTATTTCAGCCTAGGAGGGTGGTACGGGGATTTTGGTACATCTGTCATGGGTGTGTCTTTATTATTTGTGGCTGAGGATTCAACATCTGAGTACTAGGTTGTATTTTCTATACCAGAGTCTATAGACAGAGCAGCAAAATGATTAAACAAAGGCAGCAAGGGACATTCCTCATGCACTGCCTTAGGCAAAATCCTCTAGTTCCACCTCCTCATTTCCCTTGATCTCAGTCATCTCCTAAATATCAGTAGTGACCATCCAGTACTCCATCACCTCTTTGCACTCCTCAGATGTCATGAAGCAGATGTCATATGCCTGGGGGCATTCTTGGGTAAAGTGTCTGGCCTTGCCTGTCAAGTACATATACCGAGCATTGGTTCACTCGGTAGTGTTGACCAAATGATCACTCTAATTCCATGTATAATTAACCAAATCACATACAAGTCACTCGGTATGTCGGTCTTGGCTCGGCACATTCATCATTCACACCTCCCTCTCCATTCCTCATCCACTCCTCCTTTATTCATTATTCATTATCCCCATCCCGTTTACTCTTTATTTCTTGGCCCATTTCACCTTAGGACATTTTCTATTGTTTTATCCTTGGCCAGGATCCTATTGTTTTATATTCAGTCATTTTCTATTGTCTTATTCCTGGCCACATTTCTATTATCTTATTTGGCCACATTTTCATTGTTCTATTCTCATCTACATTTCTTTGTTCTATTCTTGAACATTGTAAACAATACCTCTATATGCTCTTCACACCTTATTGTTCTCGCCATGTCTTATGCCACCCTGATTCCACATCTCACTTTTTAACCTACATAAGTAGTACATGGATGTAGATAATTCCTCATTCTGAATATTGACTTGGCTTATGCCTTCTTGTCTTCCCTCCTCCTGTCTGAAGTCATATAAGTAGTGCATCTAATGTATGTAGTTCTTCATTCTGATAATCAACAACAGCAATCATCTGAATCCTCTCTGTCTAAGTCCATACTCAGGCCAGCACTCTTGGCACTCTCTCAAGTTATCTTCTTAAAATCTAGTGGCCTTATGGAAGAAGGGTGCAATGCACAAGTACATTGAAGCCAGCCATATCTGTTTGGTCTGTTAGACTGGGCTGATACCCTGCCAGCATCATGTTCTTGGCACTATTGCACTAGTGTTTGGCTCACACAGTCTTGGCACCTCAGTGCTTTACAGTATTATAATGTTAGGATACAGAAATGACGTAGTCATAATCCAAAGTAATATCTCCTATAGGCAAGGCAATGGTGAGGTTCTGAATAGGGTTTCGCTTCAACTTATGTGTTATGCCCACCCAGCCACACTGGACCCTGATTTCATATAGACTGAACATAATAGCAAGCGCAGACATGAAGACAGAAGCAAATGGAGGAAGCTTAGTCAAAATCTTAGTTGATTATCTGACTGAAGAGCAGACTACTGAAATGTACAAGACTTTATACTACTTGCAAATCTATGAGAAGTTGACTAGATTCCTATAATAGATAAGAGAGTCCAAAGATCAAAAGTGCAAGAACAGAATACTATATCCCAATCTTGATCTCCTCCATGACATCGAGGGGTGATGTGTCACCCCAATTCACAATGGAGTTACCCTATAAGGAATGTAGTAACAGATCGGATATCAGAGAATAGAAATGACAAAATGGAATTGCAAATAAGGAAACATGTGATCAATTGGAGATAGTGGGCTGTATTGTGGAGGTGATCAACTACAGGGATGATCAGGATCTAACCCTCAGATAACTACATCCTTCAGGGAATCATAACAGACCAGAGGAAGCTAGAGTAATTATAAAAATTTGGAGGATAAATATTTTATTTTAGCATTATATATTTTTTGGACACAACAAGTTAAGCTGGGAACGGTTAAGATCTAATATTACAACCTGCCCTGAAAGATATCCAAAGCATGCTGTGGAGCTAGAGAATGCATGTGTGTCAAATCCACGAAAATCGGGGGGGAAATAGCATGGCTCAAGTGGAGAGTCAGTAAGAATCCAGTCCTTGTCCCAAGATAGGGATACCACACGCTCCCCCGGGGCCACGAGCTGAAAGGTGCCTGGAAAGATATGCGTAACTCGGCTTCTGTCTGGCAATGTGATAGATGTCGATCCCAAAAGTGGTGTCGATTCACCTATGGCGATGTTCCAAATACGAACCGATTGGTCATATGAACCTGATATAACTCGTGTTCCATCAGGCGAGAAGGCAACGGATGTCACCCAATTTGAGTGTCCCTTGAGTACATGCTGCCCTCTCCCCGTAGTCGTATTCCATATCCGGACTGAGGAGTCACGCGAGCCAGAGGCAACATGTGTACCATCAGCTAAGAAAGCAACACACGTGACGGAGCGTGAATGTCCCTCGAGTATGCGCTCTACCATCCCTGTTGTGGTATTCCAAATCCGGGCAGAATTGTCGGCTGAACCAGAAACCACACGTGTGCCATCGTGTGAGAATGCAACGCACCACACCTGATCTGAATGGCCCTTCAGTGTATGCATTACAATGCCTGTAGCCATACACCATATCCGCACCGACTTGCCGGCCGAACCAGACGCGATTCGTTTCCCATCAGGAGAGACGGCCACACAATTCACCACTCGCGAATGACCTTCCAGCACATGCTCCATCTCCCCTGTGCTGGCATTCCATATCCGAATTGTGTTGTCTGCTGACCCGGAAACGACCCGTGTCCCTTCAGGCGAGATGGCCACTGACCACACACGACCCGAATGTGACGTCAACTCATGCAGTCTCTTCCCCTGAATCACAGGCAAAACACTAGACGAGCTACTGTCACGTGAGACTGCACTCGATCCGCGTACCGTCCCCAATTCTTTCACATCCCAAATCCGGACAGAGCAGTCGAGCGAACCAGATACAATGCGGTTCCCGTCAGGCGAGAATCCAACTGACGACACGACACTGGCATGACCCTTCAGCACATTCTCTGTTGCCCCCGCATTCCAGATTCGGATAGAAGAGTCAGATAACCCAACCATGATTCGTTTTCCGTCAGGCGAGAAGGCAACGGACGTCACCTTACTCGAATAGGTCTCTTTTCTGCGCACCATCTCCCCGCTAGTAGCGTTCCAGATGCGGACTGAGCGGTCAGTGGAACCAGACACAACACGTGACCCATCAGGCGAAAAAGCTACGGACATCACCCATTTCGAATGGCCTTTCAGTGTACGCACTATCTCTCCAGTCATCGCATCCCATATACGCACTGACCGGTCAAACGAACCCGACACGATACGTTTACCATCAGGCGAGAAAGCCACAGAAAGCACCCAATCCGAATGCCCCTCCAGCTTCCGCTTTGTCTCCCCGGCAACCGCGCTCCATATATGGATGGATTTCCATGAGCCAGAGACGATACGCATCCCGTCGGGGGAGAAAGCCACAGATAGCACTGAATGCGAATGGCCCTCATATATCCATGCCGTCCTTCCCGTAGGGACATCCCAGATTCGCACCGACTTATCTTTCGAACCAGACACGATGCTTGTCCCATCGTGCGAGACGGCAACGCACCACACTTCACTCGAATGTCCCTGCAGCAGGCGCTCCATCTCGCCTGTAGCCGTGTCCCAAATACGAACGGACTTGTCCCACGACCCAGACACAATCCGGCTGCCGTCGCTCGAGAACATCACGGAGCGAACCGGTCCACGGTGTCGCATGACACGCTCTGATGTCAAGCCCCATGAATCCGCTAGGCCTGCCACGACTTCAGCTTGAGGTTTCCTACATAATGTTGTCGCATATTTCTGCCGGAGTAGGGATCGTTTGGGAGTCCATGTAAAGGCAGAATGATAGGTGTTGAGGCAGTGATGACTTATGGCCTCAGATCCCATCTGGAGGCATTGACGAGCATCATCGAACAGCAACCCATAATTATTGTGCGCAATGGGATATTTCTGTCAAATTGGTGAGTTAGAACTCTGTTCCACGCAGTGGACTCACTAATGTTGCTTCTTTTGCCATGCGAAGACACTTGACACCTGATTCTAATGCCCCGAGCACACTGAGGCACTCGAACCAGTGCAATAGATGCTTATCAGTGAATACAGAGAGATAGTCCAGCATCCTCGACAGCCCACCAGAGGGCAACGCTTCTAGAAGATGAGATGCCCAATGCACGCACGAGTATCGGAGGGCCTCTGAAATTATACCAGGATATCTGATTTGATGGGGGATCGTCCCAATAATGTCGTCGGGTAGGTCACAAATATTACGTCGAAGAGAGTGGTTCAAGAATTGAAGGCACTGGATGGCCAGCAATTGGTGACCTTTTGTGTAACATATGCTGCGTGTTGTGCAGCGCTCTGGATCGACGATGAACTCGCGAAATGAAGCGTGAAAAATATTGACGTGATCGTGGTCAGTGGGCGGAAGATGAATAACTGAAGCAAATGCAGATAGATGATGTCTAGCCTCCTCTATGTTCAACAAAGAGGCAATGCTAGCCACGGAGAGTGGATTTTGGAGAAGGACCACAGTGGCAAGAACGTCATGTCTCATGGACTTTTCTTCGTCGCTGAGAAGATCGTGGAATGTTTCTTTCATAATTAAATTGTAAAAACCGTCCAAGGACGGGAGACGCAGCACCGAGCGTGTCAAATGAGTCAGCCGCTGCCTGGCACTCGCGTCCCTGTGGCCAATGTAACGGAGGGCAGTCGCAGCATATATGAATAGCCCATCCGACTGTTCGAGGAGACGCTTGATCTCGAGTTCAGTCGGCCAAGGAAAGCCAAGCTGATAATATCTGTGCCTGTTTTCGATCTCGGACAACGAAGATCTCAGGTATGTTTCGATATCAATTTGTTCATTGTCTTTTATGAAGCCTTTGTGAAGAGAAAATTCTTCGAGGAGAGACGGTGCAGGAGTATGACGGAAGGCTGCTGCGATCCAGGTCTTGGGTCGACTTGTAATGAAGAATTTCAAAGGAATGTCTGCAACACCATCGAGGATTGTCTTTATCAACTGGTAAACTCTCCCAGGTGCTGAGCATTCGTCGAGCGCATCTAGAACAACAACATAATCACATCCACGTTCATTTGTCATGGCGTGCTCGACGGGATCTATCACCAAGGACCTGAACTGGTGGGGAAGTGTGTTAAAATCTGCTATCTCGGGTGTACGCCTCAAGAGCTCATGCATTGTCTCTCGAATCCTGGGGTTAGATCGAGCAAGCATGCTGGCGATTGTAGGGATGATGCGAGTTGCGTCGCTCAATTCCAAGCTGGAGCGAGAGCAGAAAAAGCTGGCTCCAAGGATTTTCTGCTTGTCTAGACGCTGACTGAGAGTGTGAGCAATGCTAGTTTTCCCCGTACCCAGTTGCCCATTGAGCCAGTAGACCTTTGGGGCTGAAGTATCGTGTGCCCATCTCTCGAGATCATCTAGTATCTGTACACGCGTGTTCTTCATGCACCCGGGAGATTCATCGTCTTCGGCAATGTGGCGTGTGTTGTAGGATGCCAGTTTAGCAGGTTTGAGTAACCCTAAAAGATCGGCCGGAGGGTCTACAAGGTGTGAAGATGGGCGCGAAATGCTTTAAGTGGTCACTCACTACGCGTACTATAGGTGATCGGTATAGTCACGTCACCCATTGCATCTGCAACAAAACGTGAATCTGCTCAGGACTTCTAGTTTGAGTCAGAGCTCAACAAGAACGCTCACTGATGGCGACCCCGTTCCAGTGCTGGTTTATGTACCCCGAGGAAGACATGGACTGCACATCGAAGGGTGAGACTTCCGACATGACTCTCCTTGGCAAATGTCTCAAGTGATGGTGGGGATAAGATGAGTCGAGAGCACAAACGAGGATGAGTTTGCAAGCTCTGCGGAGGCAACTCCAGCGCCAGAACGCTGCGTGGCCAGCGAATAGAAACCTATCCATTATATGGTTCTGCAACAAAAAATCTGTTGCCGTTTCGGGGACTTCTCGGGACTTTCCCGGCTTGCTAACAAGCTTGACAAGTCTCCTGATTTCGTCCTGATGTGCTGTGCTAATGTCAAATATGACGTGTCTGTTCCAACCTTCAGCACCCGCCTGGTTCCCTGTGCTGGCAATTCTCCGGTTTGACCTCTAAAAAAAACATTTCCCAAAAGTAGTCTCAAGTGCACCGGCAAGGTCACATAAAAAATCATGGAGTGGTTAAGCCAGATAATCACTTCCCGTGCTGCAAGATGCGTTTGTGAATCGGCTGCTAACGAGGCTGTAGGCATAACAGAGGAGGCAACTGTTATCATGGCTCACGAAGTGTATGACCAAGCGCCAGTAAATTACACTATTGTAAAAGCGTTGACGCTTGAGACACATCAGTATGATACATGTGTTTGTCTTCACACAATAAGACTCCACATTCCACACTCGTTATTGTCTTTCCACACTCGCTATTGTTTCTCTTTAGCTTACTATATACATACAGACAATAAGGCCATTAGTATAAATACCCTACTTGATGTATGATGACTCTTCAGACTCACCTCTGAACTTGTCTTAGGTATTTCCATCCTATCTAGTATAGACTTGCTTCTGAACTTGTCTTAGGTGTATGTGTATATATGCACCTCACCCCTGAGAGGTCAATCTGCAATATATTTCTATTTTTCATTGTTTTCAGTGACAACCTGTGTGCAATTCAATTCTAAAAATTTCAAAGTTTATCTTGTATTTTTACCCTCAAAACTGAGGGAGTTATTCTGTATTTACTATATGTACACTACTGATGCGCGCTTGCACACGGACGACACGACGCGCGTGGCCGGCTCCCTGGGAAGGGGCTGGTAGTTTGGCTCCATACCGAAGCAGTGGCTTAGGGCTCAGGCATATGTGCGGATGAAACACTACCTGTATATGCCCTCCTCCTCAGTGGTTGACACACACTGAGGAGGTAAGCCCAATGTATAATGTAGTATAAATTCTCAACTGATCTTCATTCTTTTTCTTTGTAGAATAAATTCTTAGGTATAATTCTCAAATAAAATGAGTGGTTGACACACACTGAGGAGAATAAATTCTTAGATTGCTCAATAAATATCTCTGAACTACTGTCAAGAACATGATACCAAGCCTCGGTTCACTCGGTAGTACCGACCAAATGACCCCTACCATTTAATCCCATACACCAGAGACAAGTCACCCTTCGCTAGTACGTGGTCTCGGCTCATGTAAGGCTCACGTATATCTGATTATGCGCAGGTAACACAAAAAGCAAATGATGCCCTTGTCGGTTTGTAGCTCCTTAACATAGCGTGACTTTTTATCTGACCTCATCTATATGACCCTCAGCCTATAATGGAAAGCAACCTGGAGATCCGAAGAAATTGGCTGAGGTAATTTTCGAAGTAGTTCGTGGACAAGGTGTCGCATTAACCTAGCTTAAAAAGCACCCAATGGTGCCAGTTACTTTTCTCTTAATTTTCTTCTACAATTTTTGCTTAATTTTGCTTTTTGTCACTACAATTGTGGCATAAAAATTAGTCTTTGGGTATCTAAATGTAGTATCCAATAGCCTCAAATTCACTATATCTTTCTCCTATTTTTCCTGAAATTTTAGAGGCTAAAATCCCTTTATTTTGTTGATGCCCAACTACAGTATCCACTGTTAGAACCAACAGATTTTTCTTAGTAACTATACATATTTTTCTGTTCATTTCAACACTAAAACCCGAATAACTCCTCCAATTCTATTCCCCTCCAGATACAACTTCTCACAGGGTTCAAAGACAATACAAAGGACCTACATGAATATTTTCGTGATTTTAGGGACGATTATGGACGAATACCACCTACATGGTCTGGTGCCTGACCCAAGGATCAAACTGCCCTTCAGGGCTGATGGAAGGGACATCATTGATGGGCAAGCAGTTTTCATAATGAATATTTTTCACTGAAATCTTTCTATCTTTTGCCCAAATCTTTTTCCTTGCCCATGTACCTATTAGAAGGAGCAATGGATATTCCATTATCCGGCGGCTGCTTAGCTAAGTGCCAGCGAGCG
>QLPI01009582.1:0-10307 GCA_003314275.1 Chroogomphus rutilus
AATCACACCGGGCCGCAAATTCCATGCACGGAGAATTAGGTGTCACGCTTGTATCAAGGACCCCTACGTGTGACATTTTGACCTGTTGCACAAAAAAATTTACTCTGCTGCAACAACAGCTTTTTTGCCCCTATAATATAGAGCAAAGATGTTCTCAAGACACTTCTTAATTGTTATATAATTTTTTTAAAATTTAATCTACAAAATTTTGAGCTAAAATTGAGCTTGACTGAAATCTGTATCAAGGAAGTCTACTATACTGTAGGTATATTTATTCTCAATAAGCAAAGTGGTATAAGGGTGACCCAAGGTCATGTGACTGGTTTGACAACTGCCTCAAACTCACATGTCTCCTTCCCCCCACCTGCCAGCTGCCTTGCTGGTAACATTCCTCTGTCTCTTGTGGATTTCTGTGTCTCTGCATCCTTTCTCCTAGATTGTCACTTCTGGGTTCTGAAAAGAGTAACGCAGCTTACTCAGATGAACACGAAGGTGTAACAACTATATTGTTAAGTCTGCGTGTCAGGCGCTTAGCTAGTACTTCCGAGGAGTTTTCAGGATTAGTGCGAGGGTCCGTAACGGGGCCGAAGGCCGAGACGGGAGTCGGACAGACTACGGACGGGGATGGAGGCGCCGGAAACTTAGGGTAGGTCGCAGAATAGTTCAATCCAGTCACTGAGGTGTTCGAGGTCGAAGGGACTTGGCTTCAACTTATGTGTTGCGCCCTCCTCGATTGTCTGTCCCTAATTTCGGAAAGGGGCGGGAGTTTACCGGAAATGAATCGGAAACTGGTGGGAGACTAAATCGATATTTGTACTAGCAAACAGTCCAGTTGACTGTGAGACTATATACATGTAACGCTCTTTGTACTATCTTTAGCTGGTCATAAAACAAGGAGAAAGGTAGTACAAGGGGTTAATATAAAAGAGAGAACAAGGGAGTGAGGTACGCGATAGTCTTACGCGTCGGTTATCAAAGTATTGAGTCCTCGGTCGGGAGCGGACTCGGGAACGGTGTCTCGGTCGGACACGGAAACGCGGTGTCTCAGACGGACGTGACGGGGACGGGATCCACGGAAAACAGTCTTTCGTCCTTTCGGTCGGAAAGGTCTCGGAACGGAAGCAGGTGGTTGTGGGGGTTAGTGTGGGTTTGTTGAGGGCATGGGTTATAACATATATCATCTACCTGAAAAGAGTAACGCAGCTTACTAGGTAGATAATTAGTGTCTAGTAGTTTGTAGTAAGTAGGTGAAGTAGGTGTACGTACCTCAGACGAACATGAAGGTGTAACGACTGAGGTGTGAGAAGGGTCTCTAAGGGTCCTTATACATGTTGGCTGTCAAGGCTTGTGCATGATGAAAGAGAAAAGATAGGCCTGACTCCCCTGGTCCCTATACCCGCAATGGACCGGTCCATTTCTATTAATAGGTTCTCTTCTCTTTCTGCTCTCTTCTTCTGGGATTGTAGGATTTGCAGGGGTGTGTTGCCTTCTGCTTTCTTCTGCTAGGGGTTCTGCTGACTTCTGCTACTTCTCATGGCTGTCTCCTGTGCCCTTCTGCTTCACCTGTACTGTCATTGGTCATCCCAGCTCTACTAAGTATCATTTGCCCCTTTTTTGATCTATTTTTCATACTGATTTTTTTTTTTTGTTTCTTTTTTATCCACATCCTGCCCTTTTCTCTTCTTCCACCCATACATACCACTTTCTCTGTTATCTACTGACTTGGGTGAGTTCCATTTCCATTCTTAGGTTTTCACTATTATTATTTACAAATTTTTGCTTTTTTTTTGACCCATTTTCATCTCCTTCAATCCTCTTCTTTATCTCTGCTTTCTCTCTCTGGCTTAGGTCCCTCCTCTGGTGATGGGGGGTTTTGCCTTACAACAGTTTGCAGTACATAAGGCATGTGCCAAATTTACATCCATTCATGCAGGCAAAAAGACAATTGCAACCATTCAGTCATATTGTACCCATTCTATTTGAAAATTAATGTTCAACCTTTTTAACATAGTGTGAAGTGCCTTGTGATAAAAAATATCATGTAAAATTGCTAAGTGAAAATTTGGTTTTCAGGCAGTTGTCCCTAGTGATTGGCACAGGTATTAGAAACCCACACGGATAGCGGGTACAGGTAGCATGGGTATGTCAGGATTCGGTAATGCCGAAGTATCGGTTAAGTCTGTCAAGCATCGGGTACTGACGGACTTTGGTACTGCCGAGGGGTGTTGTCGAAAGGTCAGGCAGACTATGGCCAAGTCCTGCAGGCCAAAAGTAGTGGCATTGGCTTCAACGTACTTGTGCGTTGCACCCTACTTGCCGTGCATGCCACTGTATTTGCAACAGACAGATACTCGGGGGGATGCTGAGGATGCCAGCCCAAGTCGAGGACTTTAACAGAAGAGAAGAAGGTAGAAGTGTAAAGCCTGCAATACCATGCTCTGATTTACTCGGCAGTACTGACCAACCAACCCTTACCCATACCATCCCTCACCAGTATGTGGCCTCGGCTTGGTACATTTCGGTTCATCATTTGGTTTATCATCTCTATCCCACCCTCCTATTCTTTATCATTCTTTTATTCCCTGTCCTTTCCTTTGCCTGTTTACCCTCAGGACACTCACTATTTGTTGTCACTCTGCAGTGGCACTATTGTTTTATGTTCAGGCCACTCTCCATTGTTCTATTTTCACTCACTTTTTTGTTCTCGGTTGTTATGGCCCATGCAGCCAAACAAACCCATATTAAACCCCACAACCACCCACACCGTTTCCGGGACCTTTCTGATCAACCAAAGCCCGAACAACCGTTTTCCGGATGTCCGAAATACATTCCGAGGTTCCACGATTCCGATCCTCCGAAGACTCCGAAAATCAAGGTTCTGTTACATTGATAACCGGCGCGCAGGACTATCACGTACCTCACTCCCTTGTTCTCCTTTATATTGACCCCTTGTACTCCCTTCCCCCCTTGTTTTATGACCGTCAAAGATAGTACAAGGATAGTCACATGTATATAGTCTTCCAGTCGACTAGACTGTTCGCTAGTACGAATATCGATTTAGTCTCCCACCAGTTTCCGATTCATTTCCGGTAAAACTCCCGCCTCCTTTCCGAAATTAGGGACAGACGATCGAGGAGGGTGCAACACATAAGTTGAAGCCAAGTCCCTTCGACCTCGAACACCTCAGTGACCGGATTGAACCATTCCACGACCTACCCTAAGTTCCCGGCGCCTCCATCCCCCGTCTGTAGTCCGTCTGACTTCCGTCTCAGTCCTTGGCCCCGTTACGGACCTTTGCACTAACCCGGATAACCCCTTTGGAAGTGCTAGCTAAGCGCCTGACATGCAGACTTAACATCGGTCATATTTCATTGTTCTATTATCATCCATATTCCTTGTTCTATTCTCGATCATTGTGGACAATACCTCCACATGATTCTTCATACCTTATTGTTCTCCATTCCTTGTGCCACTCTGTTCCACATCTCACTTATTAGCCTATATAAGTAACCAATGTATGTAGATGGTTCTTTGTTCTGGAAATCAACTAGGTTTATGCCTTCTTGTCCTCCCTTCTCCTGTCCCAAGTCCTTTACCTGGGCCGACACTCTCGGCACTCTCCCGGGTATCCCTCTGTCCTAAATTGGTGGCACGCATGGGAAGTAGGGTGCAATGCATGAGCACGTTGAAGCCAAGCCACTATTCCCGTCCTGCAGGACTTGGCCACTCCTCAGCATTCCCAGAGCCTGACAAGAAGGGCCTAAGCCTAGTCAATACCCAGAATGAGGAAGTATGTACATGCATGTCCTACTTATATAGGTTAAGAAGCGACATGTGGAATAAGGAATGTGGAACAATAAGGTATGCAGAGCATGTGGTCATTGTCCACAACGAACAAAATTAGAACAAGGAATGCAAAGCAGGGATAGAACAATAAAAGACAGGATAATAGAATCGTGACTCAAGATGGGACAATAGAGAGTGGCCGAGTATAACACAATGGGGTCGTGTTCGAGGATAATACAAGGACAGGAAGTCCCAAGGTGAAATGGACCGAGGAGTGTGAATGGCGGATGTGCCGAGCCGAGACCAGTGCACCAAGTGTTATGCATGCGACGTAGGCACTTGGTCATGGATATAGGATGATTGCTCGGTCGGCACTGCCGGTGGATGGGTCTTGGTATGTGGACTTGACAAAGTCCTGCAAACCATTCTGGGTGGCTAGGCTTCAATGTGCTCGTGTGGTGTGCCCTGCTGTTCCATGCGTGTGACTAATTTGAATAGTAGGAGGAGTCTCGTGAGGTTGCCGAGGGCATCGGCTCAAGTGAAGGACTTTAAGGATGGGAAATGGACAAAGGGGTGCAAATCAAATCAATATTCTGAGTGAGGAACTATCTACATACATTCCACTACTTATATAGTCAAGAAGCAAGATGTAGAACAGGGTGGCATAAGGGATGGAAACAATAAGGTATGAAGAAGCCACATGGAGGCATTGTCCACAGTGATCAGAAATAGAATAAGGAATGTAAGCGGGATTAGAATAATAGAGTATGGCTGAGAATAAGATAATGAAGTGGTGGGCGAAAATAGAACAATAGAGGACGACCTAAGATAAAACAATGGCAGTGGCCAGGAGAATGAATGGCCGTCATGTTGTTCAGGGGGAACGGGTAAAGAAGTGGATAGGGGGTGAAGGAACAATGAAGAGGATAGGACAAGAGGAGTGGTCCAGACAATGTACCAGATATACCGAGCCAAGGCTGCATGGTGGTGCGAGATGATGTGGGCAAGGGCCGGTTGGTCAGTATTCCCGAGTGAGCTGGTACTTGGTGTTGCAGACTTGACAGGATAAGGGTCAGGGTCAGGATTTCCAACCCAGCCCAAACCCATACCTGCAGGCGGGTATGCTTATATAAGTTGCAGGTACAGTTATATAAGCAAGGTTCAGTGCTAACCTCACTTATATAACCGTACCCATGCTGCCATTGTCTTTATCAATGTTGGAACCACTGACAAGCACTTTGCCTTTACTTTGCAATTTGGCCTAATCTGGACCAGAGCAGGACTTTACTTGGTTGTTAATAATGCTGCCCATGCCACCATAGCCCCATTCGACAAATTTGGGCTCATACAAGTTGGGCTTGCCGTTCTGAGAGGCAGACAAATGGTGACCATAGACTTGACCATTGAGCATGTGCTGGCCATCCTTGCGACCCTTGTTGGAAGAAGTATATCCTGTACCAGCACGGGCCACCAGCAGGTCCAGCATCGATCACCCGGTGATTATACATGCAGCAGCAACATAAAATTACGTGGGTTATTCCACCCAGGCACAACAACCAATTTTTATACAGTCCAAAACACCAATTTCCCCTCTCTTTGCACTTGTTCTCTGGAATGCACGCAGACTCTGATACCCGGTGGCAATGTATAGGATTCATTTTGCAATTGGTAACTCTACGTGTTGCTTCTTGTATCTATCTTTTGCTTTCCATCAACCTTCTCCCTGATGGCTCTCTTCCCACTGGCATATCCCTGTTCACCCTACACTCCATGCTCTTCACACGCATTCCCATATACATCAAAGTCTCAAATGCTCAAAGCATAATTCTGACAACACAAAGTCCTTCCAACATCCCCACAAGTTCACATGCACATGAGTCAAACATGTTGCATCGACAGCTGATGCAGCAACAGCGATCATGCAGACTGGTGCATGGGGCATGGACACGGCGGTGTGCTCATGCATTTGTTCCAAGCTGTATGATGGGCTGGAGGTCATTGCAGAGGGCATCCAGGACGCAAAATGTAAGTCCAGGAGCCAAATTTGCTGGTAGTTCTTAATGACATGTCTCAGCCGGCCAACCTCCCGCATGCGATGCTTGTGTGCATCGCATCAACAGCTGACGCTGCAAAAGCGATTGTGCAGACTGGTGCACGGGGCACGGATGCGGCAGTGTGCTCGTCTCCCTGGTTGTCAATCCTGTCAAGCCTGCTACTGAAAACGTGCATGGCGCATATGGCATGTACGACACGTATGATGCATATGGTGAGTACGATGCGTATGATGTGTACGGCGCATACAGTGTATATGGCATGCCAGTTCATACTCCAGGCATTGCTGTAACCATGTGAGGTTTTCCCTGTCGGTGACTCGAGCACCTCAGAGAATTACTTCTTGACACTAGAGTTGATTAGTGTTCTTAGAGGGATTCTTCCAGAATTGGTAGAATGCTGAGTGCACACTCTATATGCCATCTGTAGATACACCCCAATACAATTCCAACTTTTTGGCTTTGGGTTGAGTACTTTTTTGTGTGCCATTTCAGGTAATATCCTGAGGTCAAAGGCAGTTGTAGCATTGTCTGCTGAACCTGCGGGTAAGAACAATACCCGTTGTGGGTCACGGGTAAAAGCAATACCCGTTAAACCCATGGGTACAGGTAGGCACAAAATACCCAGGGGTTACCCGTGCCAATCACTAAGTCCAGTTGACTGGTGGCTTATATACATGTATCTAGTCTTTGTACTATCTTTTAACGAGTAAAGACAAGGGGGGGAAGAGAGTAAAAGGGGCAATATAAAGCAAAGAACAAAGGAGTGAGGTACGCAATGATCCTGTGCATTGTCTATCAAAGGAGCGGAACCTTGACTTTGGAATCTTCGGAGGTTTAGAGACACGGAACCTCGGAATGGGAGTGACTGACTATAAAACAATAGGGTTATGGCTGAGGATAAAACAAGGATTACATGTCCTGAGGTAAGGTGGGTCGAGGAGTAAGGAGTTGATGGGGTGGGATTAATGGATGATCAATGAGGAAGGAGTGGCTGAGGGATGGGAACAGGGAATGGGGATGGTGGATGTGCCAAGCCAAGACCAATGGATCAAGTGACTTATATATGGCTTGGTCACTTGTGCATGGTCATGGACTGATGGCTCGGTCAGCAGTACCAAGTAGCTGGATACTCAGTACATGTACTTGACACTCAGTCTACAATCTCATGTCCTCTCATCTCACTCCTCAACCCTCTCTCCTACAGGTACATCTCATAGGTCCTAAAGATGTCACTCTCACTCCATTGGGCCAAGACCTCAGCAGGCCGTGTCAGCCTATCAGCTGAGTGATTGGTGCTCAGCTTAGGAAAATGGATGGGTCATCCCCTGACAGTTTCTAACTGCCAGAAAACTTTTTTATGTCCAGATCCAACTATGTATCACTTCTAGTAATTGGCGCAGGTATTGGAAACCCACATGGGTATTGGAAACCCACACGGGTATTGGAAACCCACACGGGTATTGGAAACCCACATGGGTATTGGAAACCCACACAGATAGCGGGTACGGGTAGCATGGGTAAGGGTCAGGGTCAGGATTTCCAACCTGGCCCAAACCTATACCGGCAGGTGGGTTTTCATGGGTACACTTATATAAGTAAGGTTTAGCACTAACCTCAATTATATAAGCAAATTTAGCACCGAATTTCAATTAAATAAGCGAAGTTAGTGCTGAACCTCACTTGAGGTTAGCACTGAATTTTGCTTATATAAGCATACCTGTGAAAACCCATACCTGTAACAATGGGTAATGGGTTTTCATGGGTATGGGTATGGGTAGGGAATGGTATGGGTCACCCAGGGGTCAAATGTGGATGACCCGCACCCGACCCAAGGGAAACCCAAACCCATCAACCCATGGGTTTTTTCCCATGGGTCGATGGGTCTCGGGTGCGTGCCACATCCGCATGCAATACGTCGCATATGTGGCGGCACATACATCGCATTCATCACGGTGCATGTGCATATATCATGTACATTGCATACGTGGTGGCGCATGTGCATATGGGCATTGCATACGTTGTGGCACATGTGCATACGTCGCATACGTTGCATTCGTCATGGCACATGCGCATACGTCATGAACGTCACGTATGTGGTGGCGCGTGTGCATATGTTGCATATGTTGCATATGTGGCAGCATGTGTATGTAACGGGCATCACATACATCGCGTTCATTGTGGCGCGTGCATGTACGTTGTGTACGTCACGTTCATGGCGTCGCATGCACGTATGGCACGTTCATCATGTTCGGGGGGTCGTGTTCGTGTCAGCACATGCACGTACGTGTTCGTTGCATTGGTGTCTGAGTTGATGCCCCAGGTTGGGCCCGGGTCATGGGTGCTTGCGGCTTGACCTGCACCCACACCCAAGGACACCTGACCCGGTGACCCGTGCGGGTTGGCCTGACCCGTGCATTTCCCTAGGTATGGGTAGACATAATATACCTGGGGTTACCTGTGCCAATCACTAATCACTTCTTACAATGATATCATTCCTCTATACAATTCTATCAGGTTACAATTACAGTTCCCTATCCTCCTCAAAATTATATTCATGACTTTTCTAATTTGGGATGAAGCATCCAATAAGAAAGCTAGTAGTTGGTGTGGTGTCAAGTACATGTACTGAGACCTGGTAATTCAGTAGTGCTGACTGAGCAGTCATCCTACATCCACATACAAGTGTCCATGCTACATGCATGTCACTTAATACGCTGGTCTTAGCTCAGTACATCCACCACCCACATTCCTTACCTATTACCCCTCGTATACTCTATGCCACTCACCATCCATTAATACTATCCCATCCACTCCTCATTCCTTGATCCACCTCACCTCAGGACTTCCTGTCCTTGTTTTATCTTTGGTCGCAACCATTGTTTTATAGTTGGGCACCTCCTATTATCCTATCCTTAAATTATTCTATCTTTTGTTGTTCTATTCCCGTTTGCATTCCTTCATTCTAATTTTACTTGTTGTGGACAATACCCACATGCTCTGCATACCTTATTGTCCCACATTCCTTATTCCACATGTCCCCTCTTAAACCTATATAAGTAGGGCATGCATGTATATAGTTCCTCATTCTGGGTATCAACTAGGCTTAGGCCCTTCTAACTTCTCTTCCTCTGTTAAGTCCTCTACTCAGGCCAGCATCATCAGCATCCTCCTGAGTACCCCGTCTGTTGCAAATCAGTGGCATGCATGGAGGAGTAGGGTGTAACGCATGAGTATGCTGAAGCCAAAGCCACTACTTCCAGCCTGTAGGACTTGGCCTTTCCCATCTCACACCTTGGCATTCCTGAAGCCTGACACAATCCATCATGTACAATAATTATGTTTCACTGAGTTTGTTGTGGTGTCCTTAACATGTCCTTTTCCACTCCTGTTTTGTGAAGTATTTAAAGTACAAAAGTAAACTAAAATAGCAATCAGCTTGTGAATCACACTTCAAATCGCAGAAACTATTTCATTTGCATTGTTTTGTGAAAGAATTATTTCTTGTATTCTCAAGACTCAAAACTTTCAAGCTCTAAATCCAGTCACCACCATGTCTTTGCCTTGGTAATGAGTTAGGTAAGGCAGAGAGCGGTTCATTTTTTTGAACAAAAGTGTCTCACAAAGTCCATCTCAAATGCCTTCCAGTCCAAGTACTGAGGCTGCCGTTGTTCGGCTCAATGCTTCATGTGTCAGTTCTCATTACAGCTCAGAGAAACACTCAAGTTTGTTTATTTTTTTCTTGTTCACAAATTATTTGGGGCAAAAGAAAGTGACAACATCAATCAAACTTATTTGAACACCATCAGGCTAGCAATAAAGAACAGAATACAGACATTGGTAGAAAAAAGTCTGATTCCTGTGCTAAGCCCAATTTTGACTTGAATATAATAGTGACAACAAGACTCGTGAGCGTGTAACTTTTATAGTGTGTATCGGTAAATCATGATGCACTCCAAAACTCACCATACATTACAGTCGCATGAGAATGGTCTTTGGCTACTTATGAGTCCATCCCTGGACCAACATCACGTACCCTACAATACCATGGACTTGATATTTTCTCGCTGCCCTTCCACATTTCAACATGGTATGACAAATCTTCAAGATTGTTCTCTACATTTTGTCCACGATAAAGAGAATTTTGAAACCAGAGCCACTGCTGTATGATACAGACAGCCCCATAACCGCCCGGTGGCTAACAACCTGAAGTGACTTTGGTGTCAGGAGCCGGATTCTGACGGACTTCGGGACTGCCGAAGGGTGTTGTCGAAAAGGTCGGGCGGACTATGGCCAAGTCCTGCAGGCCAAGAGTAGTGGCGTTGGGTTCAACGTACTCGTGCGTTGCGCCCTACTTGCCGTGCGTGCCACTGTATTTGCAACAGACAGATACTCAGGGGGATGCTGGAGATGCCGGCCTGAGTCGAGGACTTAACAGAGAGGAAGAAGGTAGAAGGGCCTAAGCCTAGT
>QLPI01009590.1:0-11229 GCA_003314275.1 Chroogomphus rutilus
TTTCCTCTTTGGATTCCCCCTGCTTAGGTGAGGACTCCATATGTATTTAGGTAGTAGTAAAAAAATTAAACTCTTTGGATTCCCCCTGCTTAGCTCGCCTCTGAGATACACCTCGGGGCTGTAAGAGGGTTGCCCTTACACTACTCTCACATTCAGATCACTTGACCAATACACTTGATGCATTCGCACAACATCAAGATGTATTGAGTTATTTCTTTCCTCATGTCAAGCTTCGGGAATGCCGAGAGGTCGGATGGGGAATGGCCAAGTCCTGCAGGCCAGAAGTAGTGGCTTTGGCTTCAATGTACTTGTGCATTATACCCTACTCTCCATGCATGCCACTGATTTGCAACGGATGGGATACTTGGGAGGATGCCGATGATGCTGGCCCAAGTAGAGGACTTAACAGAGGAGGAGAAGGTAGAAGGGCCTAAGCCTAGTCGATACCCAGAATGAGGAAATATGTACATGCATGCCCTACTTATATAGGTTTAAGAAGCGACATTGTTATGGCCCATGTCACCAATAAACCCACATTAATCCCCACAACCACCCGCACCGTTTCTGGGACCTTTCTGACCACTCAAAGCCTGAATGACTGCTTTCCAAATTCCATTGTATCAACCTGAGGTTCCGCGTTCCTGAACCTCCGAAGATTCTGAAGCCAAGGTTCCGCTCCTTTGATAAACGATGCACAGGATCATCACATACCTCACTCCCTTGTTCTTTGTTTCTGTATTGCCCCTTGTACTCTCCCCCCCCTTGTCTTTACTCGGCAAAAGTTAGTATAAGACCAGATACATGTATATAAGACACCAGTCGACTGGACTATTTGCCAGTACAAATATCGACTTAATACTGCATCGTAGTTTCCGATTCAGTTCCAGTAAACTTTCTGACTTTCTGAAATTAGGGACAGACAATCAAGGAGGGTGCAACACATAAGTTGAAGCCAAGTCCCTGCGACCTTGAACCACTTGACCTCCTAATACCGTGAACAGTCCTTGACCCCCCAGCGCTTCCCATCTTCCCACCCCTTTCCGTTTCCAACCGTGAACCCACGACCTTTAGTCCCTCCACCTCTGGTGTATAAACCCCCCCTTGGAAACCGTTTGGAACCTCTGGAAACCCTTCCGGAAGTCTCTAGCTAAGCGCTGACATGCGGATTTAACAGACATGTGGAATAAGGAATGTGGGACAATAAGGTATACAGAGCATGTGGGTATTGTCCACAGTGAGTAAAATTAGAATGAAGGAATGCAAACAGGAATAGAACAATAAAAGATAGAATAATAGGAATGTGGCCAGGGATAGGACAATAGGGAGTGCCCGACTATAAAACAATGGTTGTAACCGAGGATAAAACAAGGACAGGAAGTCCCAAGGTGAGGCGGATCAAGAAATGAGGAGTAGGCGTGGTGGAATTAATGGATTGTGAGTGGCATAGAGTATGTAAGGGCCAATGGATAAGGAATGTGGGTGGTGGATGTGCTGAGCCAAAACCGGCGTACCAAGTGACATGCATGCAGCGTGGACACTTCTACATAGACATAGGATGACTGCTCGGTCAGCACTGCCGAATTACCAGGGTCTCGGTACGTGTACTTGACAGTTATTTCTTTCCTCATCATTGTTAAGAGACCCAGACCAAGGTGGATGATGAAGTGCTGGGACTTAGAGTAGTGGTCAGTTTGCAGTGAGGACTTATACAACTAGTCATATGGGTGTTTGAAGTCAGAGGGACCTGGCTTCAACTTATATATTGCACTCTTCTCAATCATCTGTCCCTAATTTCAGAAAGTCAGAAACACACAAGAGGCTAAGTTGGAATTATGCTGGAAACTTAGGTTAGAAGTTAGATGCAAATTAAGTCGATATTCATACTAGCAAACAGTCCAGTTGACTGGAGGGTTATATACATGTAAACTACCTTGTATTTTCTACTATCCAGTTTAAAGACAAGGGGAGGGAGGAAATACAAGGGGTCAATAGAAAACAAAGAACAAGGGAGTAAGGTATGTGAACCTTCAAGGCACCTACCATGAAAACAGAATCGTAGTTGCAAGATCTCAGAACTTTGGGATTGCAGAACTGGATGTACAAGATCTTTATACTACTTTCAAATCTATGAGGAGTTGACTAGATTCCTATAATAGATAAGAAAGTCCGAGGATCATGAAAAGTGAGAATAGAATACTATGTCCCAATCTTGATCTCCTCCATGACATTGAGGGGTGATATGTCACCCCAATTCCCAATGGAGTTACCCTATAAGGAATATAGTAACAGATCAGATATCAGAGATAGAGTAGAAATGTGAATAAGGAAAGTGGAGTGGAATGTAATATGAAAAGGTTAAATGTGATAAAAGTCAAGATGGATGTATGAGTATATGGGGATTGATGTAAATAAGTGGAGCATATTGAATGATGCATGTGATGCCAAGACAGATACATGAGGTGCATTGAATTTGAAGGCTGAGGAGTGTATTGTTGAATAGGCAAGGCCATGCATTACACATGGACCCATCCTCATGTCCTAAAAAGCCCATTTGCATACCTACCTGTAAACCCTTGCCAGTCTGCAGCTTCCCAATCAGAAACCCTGCCCTCCAACTGAACATTGTGCCCATCGTTCAATGGTTGTAACTTCCCCAACCCTCATCGATAAACACCTTTTAATTTCCATCTCTTTAACTTCGCTGATCAGCCCAACTCCGCTCGTTGTTTCCTAAAATAGAAGTACATTGAGATCCTACCCAAGATCCTATTCAGATCCTGCAGTGGCTTGGTCATAAAGTTTGCTCAAGCCCCTTGTACTTTCACCTCCTTATTCTTTTGACTGGAGACCCCTTCCCCATTCATATCCTCCCTTGTTCTCGGTTACTAAGTCCTACTGAAATTTGAAATATGTACTAGTATAAAATATGCATGTAACATAGAAGTTTGGTAGTCTGTTAATCAACTTAGAATTTGACCAGCAAACCTCGCTCATTCTCTGAGCTTTTGTCATACTCTCCAAACTTTATCGTCAAGTCTCTACAACCTTGCTCTACTCTAAAACCTCTGCACAAAATTAGGGACCAATGAGATTGGAAGGCGCAGCATATAAGCTGAAGCCAAGCCCCATGCCCAAACCTCTGCAAAGTTTCAACTCGCTGAGCTTTATATGCTAAGAACCTCACCGCTTGTGTTCTTAATAGGTTAGGCTGAACGGGCTGATTTGAATAATTGGAAATGCCAGCATATGGTTCCTGATAGTATGATAGTATCCCCCCCTTATGGCTGAGTCCCACAAGGCCATGGAAATGAAGTTGTAGACAGTGGCCCCATTGGAGTTCAGATGTGTGAAAGCATATAAGAGTGGTCATTAGGGATTTTGGGAGGTAACCATTGTCGATGTTGCCAATGGAAGACAAGTACATTAACCCTACTTACGTCCAAAAGCTAATGGGCCTTTATACCTTGCCCATCACCAGCTACCTCAGAGGCAAACCCACCACCTGTCCCGTCAATGTCCCCACTCCTTTGACTTCGACTATCGAGCACAGCAAGGTGCTGCTCAAGCAAGGGTATATCGATGTGTAAGAGCCTTGGGTCAAAGGAGCGAAATTGAAAAGTATAAAGGTGAGTAAACATTTTGTCTTTTCCTTTGTAACTGATCAATTGTTTGCAGTACACTCATCTTCAAATGTGGAATGACAAGGGTGACATTCATGGCATTTTTTTATTGAAAGGTGAGGTTGGGTGAAGCCAATGACAGTATGCCTTGGTTGCAGGGTTGAATAGCTGAAAAGCCTTGCAAACATAGTGAAAAGTGAGGCAACATCTGTCTAAGGAAATGGGATGGAGATTTAGACTTAGGTGCATGTGTTTGGTGTGGTGAGAGGGGTGTTGGGTGTAGCATAAATGAGTGAGGTGGTTGAGGGATGAGTAAGAGGAAAAATAAGAGGAAGGGTAGGGAGAGGAATCCCAAGGATGAGAGAAGTCCGAGGCTGAAGAAAAGTGTGAGGAAAATTACACCAGAGGATGAAGGACAGAGTGAGGTGGGTCTCTCAAAAAGGCCAAGGTTAGAGCCTCCAGTGCATACCCCCCTCTTCCTTCCCAATTTTCCCACTCCCCAGCCTCTTGAGCTACCATCGTCACCACTGCCTGCTTTCTTACCACAGTACCAACACTGTGCATCACAGTGTCATCACCCATACCGCCTGCCCTTTCACCCCCAGCTCCTCTACCTCTAGCTCCCTCACCTCCACCACCTGAACCATCCCCACCACCTGCTCCCTTACCCCCCCATCACCTGTTGTCCCTCTGCTGCCTATAGCCCCCATGCCTCCCCAAACTTTGCCTGTAATTGCCTTGACTCTCGCGATTCAAGAGCTTTAATGGTCGGTCAATGATCTTTGTCGAGAGATGGCAGACAGTCAGTTCGAGAATTCCAAGGGTCAGATTGCCAATGAGGAATTGTGAGCAAAAGTGAGGAACTTGGCCTTGCAGATTTCATATCAGAGGTTGGTGAGTAGGGAGTTGGTGCAAGAGCTGCCTTTGGTGTGGGACACTTGGGAAAATTGGGTGGGTAGTTCTAGTACTGTGTGGGATGATGCTGAGGAAGGAGAATTGGAGATAGGAATGTAGAAAATGTAATTGGACTCAAGAATAATGATTTTTGTATATATATTTTTTGTGCCTTTGTTTTGTGGAATTGATTTCAGAATTGAATTGAATTGAGAGAGTGAATCGGAATTGAGAGTTGAACTAAATGAATGAACTTGAAGACAGAAGGAAGGAGCTGAATTGCAAGTGGAAAATGATAATGAAAATGGAATGGGCAAGAGTGAATGGAAGAGAAATTGCAAGGTGCTTATGGAATGGGTAATGGTCCAGGTTTGGATGGGTATGACTTGTGAAAGTCTTGAATGAGTTCTAAAGCATGGTTAAGTTCTGTCACAAGGAGCCATGAAGTTTCTTTGTCTGTGCCTGCTTATCCTGCCCACCACACTAAGTACAATAACCTGCAAACCCTGCGTCTGTTATCGATCTTCGAGTCAAGGACTTCAGATATTTCAAATTTGGTTTTGCCATAGATGATGACTGGAGGCAGAGGTGGTTGAATGCGATTAGGAATGGGGTTAGGAGAGGCTGGCTCGAGCATTGAAATGTAGAAGACAGGGTGTACTGCATTCATGTAGTCTGGGAGTTTCAGAGTAACTGAGTGAGTACTGGGACATGCAATGATTTCAAATGGATCCAAAAACTTCTCAGCTAGCTTTTTCATGGGACAAGTCATCCTCCAGAATTGAGCTTTGACAAATGCAAGACTGCCAATAGGAAAGTCTGGGGATGGAAGTTGTTTAGCATCTGCTGATGTCTGGTACTTTTATTGAGCATTGAGGATATTGATTCGAAGCTGCTAGTGCAATTTGTCCAGGTTGACTACAAAGTCTTGCTCTTGGGATGAAGCAAGGTCATGTTCGGGATGAATGGTGAAGTTGGGGTGGTAGCCTTTATTGGCAAAGAATGGCAAGACTCCCATAGTAGCACTGGAAGCATTGTTATAGGTGAACTCTGCAAGGGGTAATAGCGAAGCCCAATTGTCTTGTTGATAGTTGTAATAGATGCAAAGGTACTGCTCTAATGTCTAATTAGTACATTCCATCTGGCCATTGCCTTCTGGGTGATAGCCTGGGGCAAAATGCAACTTCATATTGAGGGCTTTCCTAAGAGAATGCCAAAAGTGGGACACGAATTCCAAGCCTCTATTGGAAGTGACATGAGAAGGAATGCTGTGTTTCAAGAATATGTGAAGTATGAAGAGTTCTGTGAGTTAGGCTGAAGTGATGGTATCAGATGTAGGAATGAAGATAGACTGCTTGGAAAAGCGATCGATGGTGACTAGGATAGCTGTGAATCCCAAAGATATGGGGAGCTGTTCAATGAAGTCCATAGATATCGAGTTCCAAGGTTTTTCTGGCACTGGAATGGACTGAAGTGTAAGGGTATGAACTAAATCATCAATGGGAACAGACATGATCTCATTCTTGCATCCAGTGCCAGTGATTCTGTAAATCGTATTCTGTGTCTGGCCTCGTTGAGCCACTTTGCTGCATCTTCATTATTAAGTTCAAAGAGGATTCCACCGTTAGTGAGCCTCCTTGCATTGACAATGGTACACCCCCCTTCTGTATCTATGGCACTGATAATCTTATTTGCTCGCACCATTGGGCCAGAGTTGTCCAGGTCTGCCAGTATCCACTCCCCTGTTACTGCTGCATCCACCAGCACCTGTCTCTGCTTTATGCCCTCTCTCATCCAGACCCTGGCATTGAGGGTGGGCATATTAGATGGCACCTGTTGTAAGGCAGCTGCCTTTACTATTGCGTTGCTGTAGGAGGTAGTGGTCTCATTGATAAGGGTTGCCAAGGTAGCGACTGTGTTCGATGCTGTTTGTATCATTTTCACCACTGCCACCGTGTCCTCTGTGACTTGATGGGATATCTTGATCATGGTATCAGCAGCTGCAGCAGCCTTGTTGAGCATCTCTGTAGTCTCTGCCACCTTGACTGAGAGCGCATTCCCTTCCGCTGCCAAGCTCTCTTTCACCCGGCACATGACCCTCTTGTACCTTGCGTCATCCTCAATACTCTCCATCACAAAAGTGATGGAGCGTAGTGCATTGATGGCCTGTTGTGACATGCCTTTGTATTGCATCACTTGCAATATGGCGGTAGATAGGGTGTCAGTTGTCCATGATGCACCTGATATTGTTAGCAAGGTACATTCAAGATAGAGCTTACCTTCATCGGAGTTTCAGATCTCCTGCCCAGGGAGCTCCCTTGTTGTTCCCTGGTGAGGTTTTCTGAGTCCTGCACCAGGCCTCTAGTGGCCAGCCAGCCCACCTGTGCTCTCTTCTCGCCTAAGTCCTCAACTTGCTTTGCCTGCTCTGGCTGCTTTTCTTTTGTGGTAATAGCTGTTGCCCTAGGTTGGATCTGACCCTGGGCATCGAGCTTCGACTGAGCCATGGCCATCATCCCCTGCATCCACTGTGTGGGCATGTTCCTGCCCCTCGTTCCACTCGCCAAAGCATCGTTCGACATCGGGGCAGGGATTGGTAGGTATTGGTCAGGTTCCTCTGTCAGCTTTTGATCCTTGTTTGAGGAACGATGGCCTAGGTGTGTTTTTGGGGTGTTTTGAGGTGTGGGAATTTTGGTAGTTTGACGTGGTTGTAAGCAAGCAGCATCCTCCTTGTGGCATCTAATCATCAGCTACCCCAACGGACAATGAGGACACCCACACCTGCATCCAGCACTGACCCCAGCAACCCCGTAACTATATTATCCTCAAGAGGTATAACCAAAGACAGCAAGACCAACATCTCGGCTTTGGCTGCCACTATGGAATCCTTTGGCAACTTGAGAAAACCCGGCAACAACACATATGCAATAGGTAAGGAAGGAACCCAACAGCTTATTACCATAACAATACTACTATATGAGGTGGCCACCTTGCATGGTGACAACAGACCCATTACCTAGGCCTAGACATAGCAATGTAAGATCTCAAAACCGTGCTCAACACCCAAACCCCTTGCTCAACCTATACCAAAGGCCTCTCATTCCAGTGATACAGTGGTTTTGCACAAAGAATCAACTATATGTAAAGCAACATTCAAGCGAAACCACATAAGGGAGGGAGAAGAATTGCATTCAAGAGGAATTTATTTTCATCTAAATATTTACTCAATTTTGATAACATACAATTTTAAACCAGTGGTTGCTCAATTTTTCTGAGAGATTTTGTCATAAAGTGTTCATATTAGGGATGATATACATCTCCTATTGCTAATTTAAAAAACCCCAAGAGGGATTTGACCTAATTTAACCTTAATCTGTCCACAAACATATTGGGGCTACCAAAGTGTGACATGTGATATGCTAATAATACAAAGAAATGGATGACTAATCACAATGGGCTGCAAATTCCACACATGGAGAATTAGGTGTCATGCTTGTATCAAGGACTTATATATGTGACATTTTGACCTGTTCTACAAAATAATTTACTGTGCCACAACAAAAGCTTTTTGCCTCCATAATATAGAGCAAAAATATTCTCAAGACACTTCTTAGCTGTAATATAATTTAAAAAAAAATTAATCTTCAAAATTTTGAGCTCAAATTGAGCTTGACTAAAATCTGTATCAAGGAAGTTGTCAGGAACCGTATGCCGGCATACCCGACTATTCATTTCAGCCCACTCAGCCCAACTCCACTCTCGCTCGCTATTCAACTATATGCCCTTCGCCCATGGACTATATGCACCTGGTGTATCTGTCTTGGCATCACATGCTCCTGTCAATTCATTCATTCCATTTACGTCACACTCCATATGCTTGCTATTCCATTCCATCTTCATTTACGTTTAATATCCTTTCATTTACATTCTGCTCCACTTTCATTTATTCGCAATTCCACTCAGTCTCTTATGTATATCCGATCTGCTATTACGTTCCTTAGGGTAACTCTGTTGGAAATCGGAGTGACACATCACTCCCCAATGTCACGGAGGAGATCATAATTTGGGGCGTAGTATTTCCGTTCTTGCTTTTCACGATCCTTGGCTTTCTTATTCTATTATAGGAATCTATTCAACTCCTAGTAGATTTGAAAGTAGTATAAAGATCTTGTACTTCAGTAGTTCAGTCTTCAGTCAGATAATCAACCTTGATTCTCTACTAGCTAATTCTCTGTCTCGCTTTTCCAAAATTAGGGCCAGTCCTATCTGCTAGGCACAACATATAAGTTGAAGCTATACCCTGCCCTGAACCTCGCCATTGTTTCACCTTTGGGAGATTTTACGTATAATTACAATTACATCATTCCTTCACATCGTAACAGAAGTCTACTACACTGTACATGTTTCTAATTCAAGACTTTTCACTACCTCAAAATTGTTGGCATAAGCAAATCAGATGTTTTTACGACTTTTACAAAACTTACAACTTTTACAAGTGTATCGCGATTTATTCATAAAGACTGAAATTTTACGAGCCAAGTCAAGTTTGTCAAGTTGCAATATGTGTATACATGCATTTTCGGAGCTTTTTATTACCGAGTCACTGGACAATCAACCTTTACACGACTCCTAAATGCTAATTCTCGGTTGATTGCTGAGAGGATTGTTTCTGAACCATTACAAAGGATATTGCTACCATCTGGCCAAGTAATGCGTCCATCTTGACTCTTCATAATTGAGCCAGCTTTGATCATGACTTCTGCTTGTGTGCATCGACGAAGTCCATATCCTTGTTCTCTGCAAAAGAAACATTAAAATGTGCCATTATTGGTCTGTTGTGGTGGACTTGTGGTGGATGCATTGGCTCTAGATGAAGATTCACCTCCACATTGTCTAGGCTTGGTAAGAAAACCAGAAGTGTTGGGTGCTTTCAATATAATTTGAAAATATAGTACTGCATATCCAGGGTCACTGAGATTGAGACGTTGGAGTTTATCAATGAGATCGGCAACTTCATCTGTTTTATTAAGATGCTTCAAAGTTGTAGAAGGTGGGTGCACTATAGGCTCATCCTTAGCCTTCGATTTTGTTCTAATTTTCTTCTTCAGCTTGGCCTTGGATTTCTTCTTCACACTCTCTACTTCTGAACTGCTCTCCTCAAATGAATCTTCTTCCTCAGATGAAGGGTCAGTGTCTTCTTCATCATCAGAATCTTCTTCAATTGAATCATCAGAGTCTTTATCATAAAACCTAGAAATATCAAAGATATGATCTGCAGCTGAAATGATAATATCGATGGAGAAGGGATCAGATCTTGGAAGCTTGGGATTAACCTGAAGCATGCAATCTTCAAGTTGTTTCTGAGTGCTTCAAGTAATGCCTTTCCAGAAATATTTCCTATACTCCTGGTCATTGATTTTGTTCTTCTGGTGAAGCCATCCACCAATGCGTGCGAATTTTCTTTGGTACCTGTGAAAATCATAAAGACTTTGGATGTGTCCTTTGCGCAACTTGGAAATGAAATTGATAAGATCCTTCTCTTTGAAATGCTTGTCCATTTTGACATGGTCAAAAAGTCTTCAAAGGGTGTCTGCAAACTTGGTCCAATCCTTGTCTGCATACTCCTGGAGACCTTCAATAATCTCTCAAACCGAATGTTTGACGTATCGCAATGTGTATTTGAAGCGGTTGTCATTGGATAGCATGTATGTTTATGCAAGGTTTTCAAATTCATTTATAAATGTGTTGACTTCATCATAGCATCCAGTGAAAGTCTTTGGTGTATGATATGATCTTGGAGGTAGGAAATTGATTTTAGAGTGTAAATGTCATTGAGTTGAAGACATTGTAATCAGTGTATGAATTGGGAGGAATTGATTTTGAATACCATCCACAAAATATAGAGTTGGTGTAGGGGATATAAATTGGTCGAGATGATTGGTGAATTGTGTTTGATCAAGAAAAGGAATAGAAACTGATAGACTTGTAAGAAAGGGAGGCCTTGATAGTCGTATTTGCGAAAGACCTAAAAATAGCTAGAACCTAAAGAGCTTAAAAGGTTAATAGCTTAATAGACTTTGATTGGAAATCACTGTGAGGTATGGGGTAACAACCATGTGGTCTTGATTTCCCAAGGATTTGGTGTGAGAAGCTAAGAAGTCTTCTAATTTTAGATGGTCTTCTTTAGTATCAAACTTATCGGAGGCCGTATACCCTTGATGTCAAATGAGTCAAGTGATACATGTGGTTTGATATGACTTGGCTTGCTTTAGCCTAATAAGGGAATTGAAGGTGAGCACAGAAGCTTTTGGTACCAAGATATGAGTCATGTGTGATGTAATTGATGAAGTTTTTCGGAATTGGCCATTAATTGATAGCAGATATCGATATAAAAGGTAAACGATGTCAGAATTAGAAGAAAAGGGATGTAGCGGTAGTAATAGAAGAAGTGATTTGACGTTAATTAAGGTCACAGAAGAATGCTGTGCCTCTCTGGGGCAGCCAATTGTAGAGTTGCTCTAGGTAATTAATACCTCAAAGCCTGCATGCACCGGTCCTTTTCTCTGGCAGGGTCTAGCGCAGTCGTTTGGCATAGCAGGACTATGGTCTGTGACTTACATATGAGGCCACTATTCGGCATGTAATTGAGGATATAAAAAATAGAATGTAGCATGACTATGCATGACCTGTGATGCAACGTGACCATGACCATGAGATG